>JALBCR010002901.1:0-179680 GCA_030710515.1 Abscondita cerata
TCGGTATACTTCGTTTCCAGTTGTATTGCTTGTATGATGGTTTGGCACGTTCGTCGTGACTTATAATCGGGTTTCCGTTTTTTAAGATTGTACGCGTTTCCTGTTTCTCCTTAGTATCTCGTAGGGTTCGTCGTAAGGCGATTCTAATCGTCGTTTTGCTCTGTCGTTCCTTAGAATATGTGGGTTGTTGTTTGTAGGTTCTTAAATACGAAAAGCCTGTTGGCGTCGTGGCTAGATGGTTGCCGGGGCTTGATGTCTTGCATCCTTTGTCAAAGTCGGGATGCGTAGTTATAATAATTGACAATTTCGCATGGTACTCGTAAAGTTTTGCTGC
This sequence comes from Abscondita cerata, assembly GCA_030710515.1. NCBI lineage: Eukaryota > Metazoa > Arthropoda > Insecta > Coleoptera > Lampyridae > Abscondita > Abscondita cerata. The sequence continues at coordinate 335 of JALBCR010002901.1, forward strand.
AGACCATCTCGGCGACCGTTGCCTTGATATCGTCTTTCTACGCCTTCGGTATTCTAAGCAATACGATCGGGAGTGATTATGTCCAAGCAGCTTCATTGCACATTAGTGTGGTCTACAGGTGACGGTAAAAAACGTTCTACTATTCTGTTTGCCTGAGGGTGGAATGCCGTCGCTTACATCGTTGGAATCCTGCTAGCTGGGCAAGGTTGTGATTCAAACTTGCGTCCTTGGTCGGTAGTAATACGTTGTGGTACGCCTCAGCTGACGTGTTGCTTTAATATTTGCCATTGTGGTGGTTTCTGGCAATCTTGTAAATCGATCGATGTACGTTAGCAGGTATCTCTTCTCTCGGGATTTTGGGAGTGGTTTCTAATGACAGTTGGAACATGCTGTTAGGTGGTGCGTTGTGTCTCGTGATCTTGGTTTATTGGCATTGTTCACATTGTCGCGTCCATAGTTTGCAATCCGTCTTCATTCGTGGCCAGACGAATTTGCTTGCTACCAGTTTTGTTGAGTGCTAGGATGCGATAGTTAATGTAGGCTGTCGAATGCTTACCTATGGAACGCTGGTGTTAGAAACTACCTTAGCGTGTCTGTCAAGAAATCACACACGATTTCTGTCTTGTACTCGGGAATGTACAGGTTTCTTAATTTGAGGCTCGTTGTTGTATCTCGTACTTGTAGCATCTTCTGTATCTCGTGATCGGTTGTTTGTGTTTTTGCGACTGCTGCGTAGATAATTGGTTCGGAGATTTCTTCTACGTGTGAGAGTGCATCGGCGACTATATTTTCGATTCTTTTAACGCTCTGTACGTCCGCGGAAAATTGGGCAATGAAGTCGAGATATCTTGATATACATTTACCTGCTATCTCTTGAAACGCGAAGGTTATCGGTTTGTGATCGGTACAGATGGCAAATTGACGTCCTTTAAGCAGATGGGGGTATTGGCGTATTGTGGCACAAACCACTAGTAGCTCGCGGTCGTATGCTGAGTATTTCCTCTCCGCCGTCGTTAACTTCCTGGACAAGAAAGCTAGTGGTTTCCACGCGTCGTGCATGTATTGTTGAATTACTCCCCTAATTGCGGTATCTGAGGCGTCCGTTGTTACTGCTAGTAGTACGTTGCGTTTGGGAAGTGAAAGCACTGTTTCTTCTGTTAGCTATGCTTTACATCTCTTGAAAGCGGATTTTGCGTCGTCATTCCAAGGAACGAGCTGGTTCTCATTTTTCCGTTTTCTTCATGTTCTTTGGCAGACGTGGTTGCTATTAGTACATATTATCGATCTATACGTGGTAAATGCGGACTAAGTCAAAGGTCAAAAAAAATTTCTTGCCGCGAAAAATTTTCATTTGGTGGCAACGGCAATATGGGCTGTAGAAGCGGTGGGTGTCGTCGGAAGTCTTGTAGCACGTTGCGTTTGTGTTTGGCCTAATTCCCTTTTCCAACTCTCGTTCCTCTAGCAGGTGATGAGTCACTTACTAAAGGCGCGTAATGCACTCGGGTGCGGCCTCGACAAATTAAAACAAAATATAACATTATTTTTGGTCCTTTGAGCCGGATTTTGGTTCCGAGAAGAAATTTGTTATCACCATCGGCAACTGTCAAATGCTATTTTTGATGTTGACTAATTATACGTACAAAACAATACATGATTCGTTATATCAGTGTAACATAAGCAGGTGCGTGCTCTTTCAAGATATTACCAATTTAACTTGACAGATTTCAAATACTTACATTATTTTATTATTATTTGCTTGGATTATAAGGTTAACGGCGCAATGTCTTACAAAGATTTGATTAATGCACGTGCAGGGTTGAAACCAAAACTTTAAAGATTCGAAACTTTCATTAACAAACAAACAGGATGACTTCTTAGGAGGTAAAGTTTCATCATTAGCAATTCTAGAAATTTTCCAAGCGAATCATTTTGATAGAACTGACTTTAAACAATTTTGAATCAAATATAGTCAACATTAATGTAGAGTATTGAGATAGCTGAATCCCATCTTGAAGATTTTGAAAAACGATATTTGTCAGCTATTATAATGGCTAAGAATATGATCGAACCTGAACATGACAATAGAAGTAGCTTACATGATTCTAGGAATCTTTAATTTCTAATAATAGCTACAAAAGTATTTCAGTTTTGCGTTTTAGAAGAATGTCAAACAGGGATACCTTGTCCCGTATCAAATTACCTAAATTTAGCGATTTATTTTCTGAATTGTAGTTAAATTTTAAAGATCTCTTTTGTGGTCTGATTCATGGCAAACACGGCTGTATTATTTGAAAGCAGCGGAGGTAATAAAAGAGATTGCAAACACTGACAATAATTATCTAAACCCCTTGAAGCCTATTTGTGAAAGACGCGACAATAAAAAGTTATCTCAGTACTTGAAGGGCGCAACAGACAATCATCCAATTGTTTGTGAATTTTGTTAGATTTTATTTGAAGATTTCTTAAAGCTTTACGAAAGACTTGGAGAGAAAGAAGATGGATATTTGAGAGAATAGTAAAAGGTGTGTTGATGTATGGAGCAGAGGTGTGGGGATGGAGAGAATGGGAGAAACTGGAGAAGATACAGGAAAGGTATTGGAAGTGGACACTAGGTCTGGAGAAGGAAACACCAGGTTATATAGTTGAAGAAGAATGTAAACTGGAAAAATAAGGATACAGACAGGAAATAGGGCAATACGGTATGAAGAAAAGATGGAAAGCAAGAAATAAAATAAGATATTAGATGAATGTTGGAAGGAAGTAGAAGAGCAAATGATAAAATATGATAAAGATCCTAGAAGAAGATATTATGAAAGAGGAGGATATGCAAGAGAAGAAATAAAAAAAGATATGAGATGGAGGAAGAAGTATGGAAGAAGAAATAGTACAGAGAGATAGAGACACACAGGCACAAGAAAGAAGAGCAAGAATTAGAGAAGGAAAATACAACACGAAGTATGAAGAATTAATAACAGATGGAAAATCGAATTACATAACCGGAAAATGGCATTAGAAGATAAAAGACTAATTGCAAGATTTAGAGTAGGAAACTAAGATAATGAAAATAAGTACTGGTGGAAGGACGAAGATAGAAAGTGTAGAATGTGTAGGGAGGAATGGGAAAATGTAGAACATTTGAAATTAGAGTATAGTAAAGTACGAGCGGACGAAACAGTGAGAAAAGTGTTGTTGGTAGAGAGAGGGAAAGGAATTGGGTGGATGAGGAAGATGGTGGAAAAAAGAAAGTGGATGGAAGAAAGAAAAAGAGTAGTAATAAGAATAGAATGAAGAGAAGAACCAAAGAATTTTTTTTGTTTTTTATTAATTTTTGTTGTTGCTTTTATTGTTATGTTAAGAAAAAACCGAATCTTTAGTTAATATAAAAAGACAAATAAATTGAAATTGATTGATTGATAACGTCTGTATCGTCGAAATGTCTACTATGTGTAGGAGATCATTTTCTTTTCCAATGCGATATATTCAAAAATCTATCAATAGATGATAAAAGTTAAACCTCTTTGTTGTTGTTTGTTGTTGTTATCTAAACTACGTGCGTAAAAGCGACACTTCGTGACTGTTTGTCGTTATATGTTGACCTGCCGTTATTGTAAAAGAAAGCATCATAATCTTGTACATATAACATAAGTTTGTAATGATAACACCTGCCTTGAAGTCTACTTCTGCCAACAAGCGTACAGTTATGCTGAATGTCTCCCAAGGTGAATTCTACGCAAATCAAACCGTTTCTTCCTTAGTTTCTTTTGGAAACAAGGTAGAAGTGTTAATGTCTACCGTTCTAGTCAAGGTTTCTGGAAGTCCTAAACATCGTTGTATAATCAAAGTGCAGTTGGACTCAGACACCACTCTTGTTATCAAATCTCTTTGCGACAAGTTAAATCTTCTTACTCGTCAAATAAAATTGCCCCTCCAAGAGATTGGCAATTAAAGCTCATCCATTAGGGTTGTTTGTAATTTATACATTTGTTCTCTCTTGAGCAACTACCTATAAGCAAAAGAACTTGTTTAATACTACCATAAATCACTTTTTGTACACCCTCGTTTTAATTTAATCTGCAAGATATAGCGCTTCTATCAAATATTAGGTTAACGGATCCTTCTTTTACACTTCCTTTAAGAGAGATATACTCGTAGGAAGTGAAATTTGTTCGTCATTAATGTGAGTTAAAATATGCCTTGGATACAAAATACCGAGCTTGGTTGAATTATTTGTGGTCCGTATAATGTCACGTCTTCTTCATCTCCTCTGTCGTACCATTGTAACCTCATTTGATGGATGCTGAACTTCTACACCTTACACCAGCCGGTAAAAAGTCCTCGCGGGTTTGCGTCTGAGCGGCACGAGACGGGCGGCGGCTTGCGCGCGCGTGGTTCTTAAACTGTCTGTGGTCAAACTAATCTTTTTAAAGGATAAGCGGCTTGAAGCCGCGCTATAAAGAGCAATAACAGGTCCGTGATGCTCTTAGATGTCCTGGGCCACAAGTGCGCTACACTGGAAGGAATCAGTGCGTGCGTAACAGCTTCGGCCGCGAGGCCCGGGTAACCCTCTGAAACTTCTTCGTGATAGAGATTGGGACTTGAAATTCTTACCAATGAACGAGGAATTTCCAGTAAACGCGAGTCATAAGCTCGCGTGATTACGCCCCTGCGTTTTGTACACACCGCCCGTCGCTACTACCGATCGAACCATTTAGCGACGGTCTTCAGACTGGTGCTCGGCGACTTAACGTCGACGGCTCGCGCGGCAAAGTTGACCGAACTTGATCGTTTAGAGGAAGTAAAAGAGTTTTCTGGAAAATTCGTACGATTATGCAAAACCTAGGTTTTTGGATTTGGAGTGGCGATTGTAAGTTCGATGCAGAGTTGAAAGAAAATAATACAGTTAATGAAAAATATTTGTCACTAGGCTACATGCCATTATGCCAATTCCTACAACCACATACTACAGCGCATTACGATATTTTAAAAACTGTACCGTTTCACAAAGTTCCTCGTAATTTTTGATGATTCCAAGTTGATTTCTTAAAGATATATTAATAGTTGGTCCGGTTATAGAGCAGGACTGGTTTTTATTCTTCTTCACTTTCGTAAAATAGATTCTCCTCTTATTCAGGCTTAAAACGCACAGTCTCTTATATTTTTTGATTTATCAATTAAAAGAGGCGAAAATTATTCTTGTCAAACTTGCACAAAGGTCTTCTTTACTTTCTAAAGGGAACTATTTTTTAATTTTCTGATGTTACCTCTGAGGTCCTATTTTAATTAAAGGTCGTAAATATCGTTGCAAAATTAAACTTAAATCGCCTTTTTTTTTTTGTACTTTCAAAATTTTTTATTTTTAATTTTTAATAAAATTTTCTAAAATATATTTTTTTTTTTTTTTTCGTTGTTTTTTATGTGGTAAACTTCTTCTCAAGATGTCTGATAATGATAAAAACTTTTCTGGATACGCAAGACGGTTTTACAAAATACATAGATTTCTAAACTCTCTCCGTTAGTTTCTGAATTGGCCAAGGAGGAAATAAAATTGAAATTTATTTCTTCCAGGTCTCCTCATTTTGTAGGATTTTGGAAGTCCAACATTAAATCTTGTAAGACACTCTTAAATTAAATAATTCTAAATTGTATTTTAGCTTATGAAGACATGAGCAGTTTCTCTGTCAAGTTCAATGTATACTCAACTACCGTCTGCTTGGGCCCCTAAATGACTTGGAACTTATTACTCCTTTGCATTTTTTAGTTGACCACAAAATAACGGATCTTGTATCTGTTGAAGAATGCTTAATTCCTTCCAAGAATCTTCGGTACAAAGCTATAGAATGCTCGCCAGTATTTTGGAGGCGCTGGTCGTCGGAATACTTCGCAAGACAATCGCCCTCCTTTTGCATGGAAGATGGGTAGGATTGAACACATTTTTCCTGGACCTAATGACACAGTATGAAGTATATTAGACGGGGAAACGTTAACTACTCGATCTGTTTGTTTTCGTAAACTGCGGAGAAAAGTGAAGAGTAATACAGAGTACATTAAAGTACGAGTATAGTTGTTAAGAACGGATGAACGGAAACAGTTTTTCTTCAACGGTAACTAACGGTAACTTGTCAGTATTAGTCGTATTTAAAATGTTACCGTTTTTTACATACATCCCTCATTTCGGAAAAGGAAGGGTTGATACGGTTAAAGAAAGTAAGAAAAGATATTCCCTCCGGCTAACCGGAACACGGAATTTTCTCATCTTTTTCAGCGTGGTCCCGTGAGGACCATTAAACGAGTGTAGAGGAGGTTGGTTAGCGGCGATGCTGAGGTTGGCACAGTCTGCGACGTATTGGGAGATCCAAAAAATTGAATAAAAGTAGACCTCGGGAGATGGTGGGCTGCTACATCTGCCTCGAAGTGTTTGTTGTTAATCTCAACTTTAATTTCTCCAGGCGCTTCACCAGTCCCTCTTCTATTATAGCATTGGTGGTCGGTTATGCTTTCAAATCCTGGGTTAAAAAGATGGGCGGGATCTACCAAACTACGATAGCGCTTCGGTAAGCAAGGTTTTATCCGGCATCTTTTCTTAAAATATACTGACTTCCAAAAAAATTGCAACACCTAGAAGTTGTTGAACGATTTTAATGAAATTTTTAGGAAACGTCTATTTTTATTAAACAAAGTGATGATTAAAATTTAAAAACAAAAGAACAAAAGCTTAAAAAGTTTTTTCAATAATGAGTTGCTCCGCCACTATTTGTAATGGACTCATCTAGACGGCTTGGCATGCTATCAATCAAGTGATCTATAGCTGCTTGTGGTATATCATCCCAAACTTCTTAAATCCGTTGCTGAAGATCGTGTAAATTATCTGGAGAGTTCGGTAAATTACACAGTCGTCTACCAATCATATCCCATACATGTTCAATTGGCGACATATCTGGCGACCGAGCAGGCCATGGGAGGACGGCAATGTTAGATTCTTTCAAAAACCGTGTTGTAGCCCTTGCCGTATGAGGGCGCGCATTATCCTGCTGGAAAATGGGATTTTTCAGTTCTGAAGATATGGAAGTGTTACGTTGCGGGATGCAACGTAACGAGTTGACACACAAGAGGGAGAGATGAGATCATAGTAGAAAAGGAGGGGGGGGCAAAAAAATAATTGTTTTTCAAAAACTAAAGTAAATAAAAAAAATATAAAAATTTTATTTTTTAACAAAGTTTTTAACTTTTCCTGTGTGGTTTTCGGGTTGTTTTTGTCTTTCTGGAGTGGGTAGGGGGATGTTGGGGTTAGTGGGGCTTTGTTCGCTTTGCCTGGCCGTGGAAGTCGATCGGGGGGGGCTGCAAGGGAGGGGGGGGGGGGGGGGGGGGGGGGGGGGGGGGGAGGGGGGGGGGAGGGGGGGGGGGATATGGAAGGCCAACTGGTTGTAGCACATTAGCAATGGTAACCAGCTGCGTTAAGGTTGCTCGTCAATAACACTTTCCGTACAAATAAAATAAATGAAGATAACAATTCAAGGATTGTAATTGAGTGTGCGTTTGCCGGGTTACCAAGGGTGATCGCTGATTCCATAACATATTGCACCCCATATCATAACTCCTTGAGTAAGGGCTGTGTTGCGTTCCACAAAAAATGTTCTCCACGCATCCGTCTGACCCTCCTACGACCATCGTGCGCCCACAAGCAAAATCGGGACTCGTCACTAAACACAATTTGATGCCATTCTTGCGCCCAATTAACCCTTTCGTTGCTCCACTCTAGTATGCGTAGACGGTGAAGTGGTGTAAAAGGAAGACATAAAAATGGACGATACGAACGCAACCCAAAAGATAAATGGATGGCATTGACATCCTAAGTCCTGTACCTCTCATACAATCATTTGCAATTGATCGAGTTGTTGAAAATCTATCTCTTGTGGCAAAAACTCTTAAGCGACGTTCTTCGCGACTGTAGCCCTTCGAGGACGTCCAGATCCACGGCGACGATGTTGAACCCCTTCCTCGGACCATTGGACCAACATCTCAATACCGATGAAACATTTTGGTTTAAACGACGAGCAATTTCTCTTAGCGAAAGTCCAGCCTCTCTCATACCAATAATACGGCCACGTTCAAAATCACTTAATTGGACAAAATGTTGATGTTGACGTACTCTCGGCATTGTTTTCAAGTTCAGAATGAAATTGTGAAGAAACAACAACAATTTGCAAACTTGACAGTTACTAAATGGTCTAATACTTCAAATTTATTGTTACTATGTGCTATGGAAACAACAGGCAAAAACAAAAACTACTGGCTAGATTTTACTCAAATTTTAATCATCACTTTGTTAAATGAAAATAGACGTTTCCTGAAAATTTCATTAAAATCGTTCGACAACTTCTAGGTGACTCTATACAGGTTTATACTGATCTTCTGGGGCACCATACATAACACTTACATCACAATACAATATTTAAAATGTACCATACGAATAAATAAAATATTTTTCAAAGTATATTTTATTGTATCTCTCAATTCAACAAACACTAAGAATACGTATAAGGTAAACATATCAAGAAAAACAGCATACACTATTTATTACATTAGATTTTTTATAGTTCTACGCCCTTAAGTAGTTCTCCAACAAAGATGAACAGTGACAAAGTCAGTCCTAATGCAAGAAAAGCAAATATTCCATAAACATGTTTCAAACCAATTACAGTAACTAGTTCTGTATTTGGTCTATGATGATTGACATCGTTTTCAAGAAGATGAATGGAAAGTTTCCAATGTTGTGCCATAATACCAGATTCTTCCATTACAGTCAAAAATGTATTTAAAGTTTCCATGAAAAAATGGCCCGGTTTCATTAAAAATACTTCATCGAAGTAACCAAGAAACATAGTGTCAAATACCATTTTGTTATGAATTTTTTTTCTTCGTATTACTTCGTATAACGGCAAGAGAAATGACTCCATTAAAACAGACGCGTTGTTAGATTCAAGAACGTATACCATTGCTCTTACTTCAGCTCCGGTTCCTCTTATACCTATCATTTTCTGTTGCATTTTCAAGTACATTTCGCCACCTTGGAGTTTATTAGAAAAGAAAAAATCCATTTTGTTACCAGCCATATATATTGTGGAGTCGGAGTTTGCGAGTTCGTTAATATTTGAAATCCCTTTTTTATATTGTGGTAGAGTCAAAACTTCAATTAATTTTGACACATAAGCGGTTTGAATATGCATTGAAAACACTATGTACGACAGTATTAGATACTTTAAAACGAATCGCTGTGGCATTATATGAACGTTATTAAACAAGCTCATGCGTAAAAATTCAATAAACAAATACGACCAACTTGTTTTACTTTTATTAATTAACCAATAACAAGAACTCACTAATAAGAAACTAAGTAGAACCATTATCCATACGTTCCTGTGAAAAATTATTATATAAGCTTCGAACAAAGATATCTTAACGGGTAAAGGAAATACCCACACGCCTACATCACGTGAAAACACCTGGCTTTTTTCTAAAACACTTTCAGGTTCCATTTTGTAATTAGTACCAATTGCAGTGTAATACTTATAGATCCCGTGGGACATATTTTCATCCATTCTTAATTTATATTCACTGCAATATGTATTAATAAAAGCACATAATTTTCTTAAAATAGATTGTTTAAAAAACAATGCCTTTCTATAGGGTTCTTTGTAATCTTTTATAGGAACCGACACCACAACTGGGAAGCGTCTGAAATTTCTAAACGGTTTGTGAAAAAATATCGAGCTTAAGGAAGAATTGCACGATTGTTTGTAAGCAAAATTAGGCTCTAAACCATGTCCGTTATTTTTGTGAAGCACGTCCAAAGAATAAATCCTTGGAACAGCATCTGTATCTGATTCATTATAAACCATCATAATCACATTTATTGCATAATACTGCCACAACAATTTATAAATGTTGTAAATGGACTCCTTAGGACTTACAATAAGAAATATACCTTTAGGCGAATACATCAGGCTCCACATACAAGTTTTCTGCACAGCCGAAAACATCCGCGCAAATCCCACATCATCATCAATTTGAAACACAAAATTTTTTCCTGGTGTGCAATATTCAGGAAAAAAATTTGTTCGTGTGTTCATCAGAATTTTGTGGTTGCTTACGGAAAAAATACGATCATTAGTTTTTGATTCATGAATAAAATGTATTAGACTATCACTTCCAAACAGGTAGTCTATGATCTGTGCAAAGCACCCATCAACTTCAGAAATTTTATCTTCAATATTTAAAGTCTTGCTGGAAAAGACACAGTTTATTAATAAAAGAATAGCCAGTAAATTAGCGTTACTGATCATTGTTAGTACGTACGATGTACCGCCCGTCAATACATCTTACCACAGAATAAATAATACGCTTTATTCTGTGACCTTACGACAAAATCATTTCTTATTGATCGAGCATTATTATTTGGTCTATGTTTACCTTGTCCCTCTCTAATTACCTACATAAAAAGCTATTATATTGATTAAGACTAAAAAATTTTGATTAAGTATTTGTAACCCAATTCCACGACCTTGCACGTCCCGACTGCGTTATTGCTATTTTGTTTTTTCTGCTTATAAAATGTTTTGATTTCTTACTGAGTCAAGCATTTGTGAGAATAATAAGATTGTGCGAATGCACCTATTAATAAAGTTAATCAGTCTCTTGTTAGCTAAGAATACTAAAGCTGTATTTAGCGAGGATGCACTTTTACTTATTTCTTGCAAATCAGAAGAGAGATTAGGCATGTGATTGTCTGAGTGAAAAAAAGTTCTAATGTCTTCCGATGACGATCGGTGCCAAAGAAAAAACACCGTAAACATAAGAACAGAGGACGTCACGACAGTACATAGACTTCAAGCTCAAGCTCCGAATCCTCGGGCGCTGGGGCGGAAAGTGTTAAGAGGAGGAAGCTGCACCAACTAGAAAAAACGTCTGACTCAAATGGAAAGCAAACCCATTCACACCGGACATCAAGGGTAAGACAAATGAATCCTATGTTTGATTCCCAGAGTGACCAAGCGATGGACGATTGCGTTTGTCGGGTAGATAGGTTGCTTACACTTACAAATTGGTCGGTAACAGAATCACAAGTCTCGCCAGACGGTGGTATGATGCTCAAGATTTCGAAACAATAAAATGGTGCAAGATAAAGAAAATGACGCTAAACAGTTTACAAAACCACTCCCTCTTATAAAGCTACTCCACGAAGCGGCTCAGTACGAAACACGAAGCAGACATATTGTTGCGTTTTAGGGACACAAATGTGCATACCTGAGTACACTAAGTAAAATGCCGAATACATCTTCATTCAAAAGTGGTCAGAGAAAGGGACCGGCCCCAATTCAGCCTCAACACCCACCACAAAGACCGCAGATGTCAACAGCCAGTCCGGCAGAAAAGAAGCCCGTACAAAAGCCTGAATGAAAGATCAACGTAAAATGGTACAACTGTGAGGGAAACCATTTCGCACGAAATTGCCCTAAACCAAAACTTGAATGTTACATTAAGAAGAACATGTTAAAAGGAACTGTCTCATAAATAAGAAGGAAACTGTCAACGTGGTAGAAGGACCTACGTTATGAAAGTGTTTTTAAACGGACAAAAGTCAGTTGCAAACAACAAAACCATATTACGAAGTTTTTTGGACAGGTGTGTTACTAGCCTTGGCGTCGCGACGGTAGACGTAAAAGTTGGACAACCAAATGTGTGACTTTATCAACCACTCCAATGTAATGTTGATACATGTTGGCGCCAAACCTTACCCAAGTCCGTGAATTAGAATATATCAAAATATATACTGATGAAAATTTTGAATTTAAGTGCGGCGAGATAAGTGACCACAATAAGTTAAAGTACGAGAGGTTGTTGAAATAATTTGATGATGGGATTTCCAAGTTTGTTACGGATTTTGGAAAAACAACCGCTGCAAAAATGATTTTGAAACTGAAAGACAGGAGATCACAGCATGTGTGTCGACTATCGCAGGTTGAATGCGACCATAGAAAAAGACAAATACCCGCTCCCGTTAATTGAAGAACAATTTGATAGGTTGGGAACAAACAAAAATGGTATGGGGCCAATTACTTTAAGGAGTTAGATTAACCAAGGATTTACTAAGTGCCAATGGACCATGATCTTGCACGTCCCCTTTTTTTTTACTTTTTCCGACGAATTAGAGTTAGTACTTTATAATGAAGCAAGAAAAAGTTATGTCCGACAGCCGTCTGTTCGTCTGTCCGTATGTAAACAACATATCAAGAAAACAATCTGTCTGATTTTTATAAAACCTTGCACATGGACTTATTTATAGTTTTGCAAATTTGATTAGACTTTAAGCATAAACTATCAAGTCAAAAGGGCCGTTAACCTACACAGATTTTTGAAATCTTGGGATATTTATTGTATTTTTAAATAAAATTTGTTTGTAATTTTATTATATACAACTTTTGTTTAAACTATTTTTTGATTGGGTAAGTAGTTACAGAGATATGACTATCACGTGACGCTAATTATTTTAACAATATCTTCTCCAATATTAATTATACAATTATAATTACACGTTTGTTAGTATCAGAACGATGTGGAGTTCTACGATCGTTTTTGCTTAAAAACAGTGTTAGAATTTGATCAAACACTCTAAACTGACAGAGTAATTATTAGAAAAGAACGTCGGTAACAATTTATCTTAGTCAACTAGCTAACGGGACAACTCGTCGTATATATTTTGTTACCAAACACCTGTCTGGTCTATTTCTAGCTCGCTCTATAACTGATCTTCATTTTAAAATTTTTAAACAATCAAACGTAATAAAAGTTTGTGGGTGTAGGTTGGAACTTTCAAAATCCGGTTATCAAGGTTTCTATATTTTCTTAATTTTTGAAGGAGGTACTACTTGCTACAAGAAAAAATCTGTGAAATGAATATTTTTGTAAATATTCCTAGAACATCTTTTGGCTCAATAGTTTACGCCCATATTATAATCAGATCTGCGCTATTACAAGTAACACGTAGATCGATTAAAAGTAGGCTTAAAGAACGTCGAGCAAATACCCTTTGGGACACACCGAAAGGTCAGCGGTAACCAAACATGTGCTTAACAATGAGGAACTCTTTGATTGTTCCAAGGTGCTAGTAACGCTTGACGGTTATCATAACATATTGGTTAGAGAAGCCATCGAAATCCATAATCATCCAGATCAGTAAACTTCAACAGAAAAGAAGAAACCCTGAGGCTTAACAAGATTTGGAATCCGATCCTCAAAAACACCCTAACGCCAACTTACGAAGATCCGAACTTGACTGGCGCGATGCAAGTCTCGCCTCTTTTGAACCAGTAAAATTTAATCTGCGAAGCAGAAATCATTAGTCTACAACCTAACATCAGATATTTTTGATAAAGCTGGACATTCGTGTTAGCGAAACGTTAAAGAGGTAGCACTATCAGTGGTTTGATTCTATATTTTCTTCAACCTTTCTATTCTTTAGTTCTCTTCTTCATCTTAGTTTCTCTTACAGGTTCCCCTCCAAGTCATCTAACAGTGTTTTCTTTTCTTTAATGAATTTAATAAACTGAAAAACCTTCTTCTTATCGATTTTCCATAAAACTTATTCATCCCTCAATAAGTGCCTGTCAATTTGTTTTTACACTTTTCTTCGTTCTCATATGTGAAAAGCTGCTGTCTTTTTTTATCGTTTATCATACATATAGTCTGGACTTCCTATCTATCTTTATTGTACCTGTTATTTACTTCCTCATTCTGTTAAATACCGTTTTTTCTTTCTAATTTCGGTCCTTAATTTCTTCTTAATTTTCCATTTCTACTGTAGAACCATGTCAAGGTGCAAATAGCTCTATATTTATTCTATTTCCTATTTATTTAAATACTTCTTCAAACCCCATGTTTTCTTTCATTTTTGAAACCAGGTTTCTACTTAAAACTCTTATCGGGATAAAATATAATATACTTTTTTTCACAATTGATTGCCTTTTTCTTCCTTGGTATAAACAAATTCATCTTCTTTTAGTCTAGAATCTGACTTAGTTGACAAGTTGATTACATGGCGGTTAGCATTGAACTTTTGTTTGTTTCAAGTTTGTAAGTCTCGTACCTTTTTTGAACTTATCGGTTGTTTGGCTAAGGACTCAGAAACAGAATTTATATGTAACACGGTAGTAACCTCAGCGATGAAATAACATTCACAGAGTTCGACAACATATATTACACTTTCGTACATAGAATGAAACTTAAAATAATTGTAATTACAAATGTAAAATAAATGTCAACAATGAGAACAATTTGGGGTCGTCTGGTTTGGTCTCGGTGGACAGCGCCTTTGCGCGATGGATTAAGTTACTGTAACAATAAGTTTAATTAATTAAGGCCGCTATAGACTACCATAAAAGACGACTTCTTGTTTATCAGATTCTGGACACGTTATTAGTAGAAATAAGTAATTAACCCCGCTTACTAAGGGTTGGCATTATTGCGACATTACACGTAGCTTAATAATATTAGCCGCATTTAAAATGTCACGGTTTTCTGCATACCTTTTTCATTTCGGAAAAGAAACGGTTGATCCAGTTCAAAAAGAACTATGCCAAGTTCGTGTGCCTCCTGCCTCAACAAAGGAAAAATATTCCGTCCGGCCAACTGGAACACGGACCGTCCTCACCTTTTTCACATTGACTTTCTTAGCCTTGCCAGTGAGTCTCATTAACAAGTCTGGAGGAGGCCGTGGTGACATCTTCAAGAAGATCTAGAAAAGCTGGTTGGCGTCATACCGGGAGATCCAAAAATTGAATAAAACTTTCTAGGGTTTGGGGAAGGTAGAAGGCTACAATTGTCTCGACGTGTTAGTTGTTGAACCCTTCGGAATAAAGGGCCATTAATTAGTATTTGGGATAATCATCTGGATTGTCATTTCCCGGTTGAAGACAGGCTACAACAGTTTGTTGTTTCCCGGTTCCATCTTTAAAGATTTGGGATAGGACATCAACTACCTGATTTTGGGAACCACTTCGATATTTCACGTCAAATTCGTATTGTTGTAGCTGTAAACTCTAGACTTAAATTGTCTTTCACAAAAATCAAGTTCGTTTTTATTATCTACCCTCTTAATTAATTCAATGTCGCCTACTCTATGGCCATTTTCAAGCATATGCATGGCAACACTGGACCAATCTGTGCGATGATATTTGACATGAGTTAAGTGTTCTTTAAAACGAGTTTTAATAGGTCTCTTTTATCACACATTTCTATTGAGTCTTTCGGATTGCTTAAAAGATTTTGCAAGTTGTTACTACTGTTTGAATAACTTTAGCTGGTATTTTTAATAGTTTCAAAAAATAACAGAATTTCAACGTCTCTATTTATTTTACTAAATTTTGATAACAACAACAGTATCAATAGTAACAACAATTATTTTTTATTTAAACAAAATTAGGTAACGTTATATTTTAAAAATAGTTTTTAAACAACTACTAGAGATTACTGTTCTATAATCAAATTTTAAAAATATTTTTTAAGACCTTTTGAGTATGTGGGATAATTTGGTAATTTGACATATTTCTTATCTATTTTGCTATTACTAGTTCCTAATGTTGTAATGTTTCTAATGTTGACTTATGTTTATGTTTTCTAATTGTGTTTGTGACAATTGATTCCTGAAAACCATTGTATGGTGCAATCTGCTTAATATTTCGCAGTTTTTTATCAAAGTATTGTTTTTCCCATTATCAAAACTTGAAAATGGCCATAGAAAGTTTGGAAATTTTTAAAAACAGAAATTTGTTTATGAATTATGATGATAACGGAATTATTCAAGCTTATCTAAGAATCAATGAAGTGTAATGATGCGTGACGCACAGATAGCTGAGCTATTGAAACACGTGTACGAGAAAAGTTTTTTGGTGTTTTTCTGTTTGTTATTTCCTCTGTTTTTACATATTCTTCTAGCAGTGTCAAGTCTGTTCTGCAATTTTCAACTGTGTATGGCACTCTGTCAGACTTACATTTTACAGAAGAGGCATTTTTGCCTGAAATAAAAAAATTATCATTACATAGTGATTAAAATTCCAGGATCATTAAAAGATGTACTGCATCTTTGGTCGGTCCTTTGACTATAATTATGAATGCTTCGTTGAAAAAAGGTAGGTTACCGGCCAAATGGTTGGAGGCTACTGTCACTACAATTTAGTTAGATAAATGCAATGTTGAAAACTATAGGCCAGTAATCTCACTTCAATAGTGTGTAAACTAATGGAAAAAATAGTTGCAAAATATATACTTGATCATATGATATAATATTATTCCTCGGTACCAACATGGTTTTTTACCAGGAAGGTCTACCATAACCAACCTCATATTTACGATAAATGAGTGGATCAATATACTTGATTCGGGAGATACACTAGACGCTATATATCTTAATTTTAGTAAAACGTTTTATTTTTTAAATTGGAGAAGTTTGGCATTGCTGGATATTTATTAAATTAGTTAACAGCATTTTTAACAAACAGATCATTTGTAGTTAAAATAAATTAAATGTTTTGAGATAACTTCTTTGTTAGCAGTGGGGTGCCACAGGGTGCAATTCTGAGCCCATTATTATTTGTTATCTTTACATCAGATTTATTGAACGGTCCATATACGCAGTCCGCACGCAGCATATGCAGATGATCTTTGGCCGTTATATATATGAAAAAAGTTTTGTTAATCCGTCTCCAGAATTGTGTGCTAAAATTTTTGTCACTTACATTAGACCTCATTTTGAATAAGCCGCGGCGGTGTGGCGTCCCCACTACCTCAAAGATCAACATTTCTTAAACAGAGTCCAACATGATTAACAAGATGGCCTCGTGGTTTTGCTCAATTAACTTATACAGGACGCGTCAGTAAACTAAACATTTCCTCTTTAGAGCAAAGGCGAGATAGGGGTGATTTGATTCAATTATTCAGGATAGCACATCATTTATTTCCCTGTAGCTCAAAGAAGTACTTAACAATTGATTCTAACTCACAACTTCGCGGGTAGAAATTCAAATTAAAAGTTTTGAATAAATGAAATGATCTAACAAATACAATTGTTAATTTAAAAAATATTATGATACCCATCACAATCTGCTATAATTCCTTTAAGTGTAAAAAAATGAAATAGTGAAACTAAGAATTATTTTTTTTTAAATGCCAGTTTTAAACAACTTTCTACATAGGTTCGGCTCAAACAAGTAATTTCATTCATATTAATAATAATAATAATAATAACAACAATAATAATAATGATAATAGTAGCCCCCAGGGGGCCTGCATGTTGCAGGTACGGGCTTAGTGAACCCGGGGCCCTGAGCTCTTCAGTGGATCAGGGGACCACTGTCGTATAAATCCCCTTAGTTTGATATTGACATTAAGTCTGTCAAACTAGACCGTGGTCACCCTGTAAGCTGCCAGTAGCTCAAAAATGCAATCATGAACACAAGTAGTGTTAATGCCTCGGATGCGTTAGAAGGTAGGGCTACTTCTAACGCGGGTTGTCAGCCCAATGTTGACGAACATGGCGATAATTAGGACGTGGATGTGGGTCCACTTAAAAATCCACGCAATTACGAATTAAGGAAAGGTGGTATCTCCCCGGTTCTTGATCGTGAAGAAGAAGGAAAGAGATTTCTCTAAAGAGAGTCCCGTTCAGAAAACTTTGTATGGATTAGTTGGAGAGTTGAAAAATATTGGGAAGATCAGAGAAGGGTTGATGGTGGAAGTGTCAGCGGCACAGTAGAGAAGTAGAGGTAAATGCACATAAAACCCTCAACCATTCTAAAGCTACGTCTACACCAATGAAGGTAGATACCCAATCGTTGATGAACGAATTAATACCATCATTGGTTGAAGCACTCAAATCATGTTTTGTAGTTAAAGAACCTGTTAGATCCAGTCAGTCCATAAGTGCACGTGTTACGGATATAGATACCCAAGTTTCTGCAACAGACGTTAAAGAAGATGTTCGGCAGGTGATTGAAAAAAGCAGTGTAGTTTCTGAACATACTCAAAGAGCTAAACGAAAGGTGACTTCTCCATCTCCTAGCATAACATCCATTACCTCTATAGATGAAGAGGCTGTGGGGAAAGCTAAATCGCAAGGAAAACGAAAGAAAGGGTGGCTTAAAGGAAAACCTAGAGGTTCGTGGCACAAATGTCACGGTTGTCTCAAGTCAAGTGATAACGATTAGAGCTGTGATATTTATCTGTGATACTTACATGTGATATTTTTAGATATATTTATTTATTTATTTTTTTCGTGTAGTATTTCTATTTTTAAATTTATTTATTAAATGTTTTTGCATACCTACCACACAGCAAAAAACAAAATTGACGACATTTAACAAAATAATACAATGGAATTGTAGAGGATGTGTCCATAACCTGTTATATAAAAATGTTGTTGCAAAAACACCAACCAATGTGTATATGTTTACAAGAAACTCATTCGAGTCCTGGACAATCATGCTCTCTCAGACAGTATGCGGTAGTTAGGTGAGATTGTGAAGTCAATGAACGGGCAAGCGGAGGGGTTGCTATCCTCGTAAAAAATGGCGTTAGATTTTGAAAGATAGCATTAAATACAGCACTTCAACCGGTAGCTGTTGAACTGATCCTACCAGCAAAAGTGACAGTATGTAATATATAGGTACTTCCAAACCGAAATTGGGAAATCACAGATTTCCAACGAATCGTTCGACAACTCCCGCTCCCTTTTATATTACTGGGTGATCTTAACGCTCATAACGCGTATCTTGCAAGACTGGCTAGAAAGAAATGAAGTAGTGCTACTTAATAGCTGCTCTCCGACACACTTTAATGAGAAATCGAACAACTTCTCTGTCATTAACCTTACCATGACATCATGCTCACTGGCAACATCTTTGAAGTGGTGGGTTGGAGATGACATACACAACAGTGACCACTTTCCAATTATCATAGAAACCCGCAAGCCTAATACGGTAAGACATGTCAGTGTAAGATAGAAAACTGAGAAGCCGGACTGGAACAGTTTTCGGGAACAGTTGTTTGCCCCAGAATCTGCAAGTTTAGAACATATAACTCAGGCAATTATAAAAGCTGCATATAAAAGTATACCAAAAACTGCAGGTGGTCCAGTTTTCTGCAAAAAAAAAACTTTTGATCGATTTCAAAGAAAGCCCACTCTTTTCAATCTAATTCTTTAAAAACGCCCGGACGAAATCGAGAAAACTCGTCTTACAATGTAAAAGGGATAGCTGGAATGCATACACGTCGTCAATTACGTCAGATACAAATTTGCGGGATGTATGGAGAAAAGTAAAGCCTGTGATAGGTAAGCGTGAAAGAAATATACCTACTTGTATGGAGATAAACGATCATCAACGGGTGGAAGTTGTCGGAAAAATCGCAGAAACTTTAGCCACGCAATTTGAAAGCGTCAGCTCGTCGGCGAACTACCAACCAACATTCCTTGATACTAAGCCGGAAAGAGAAACTGAACTAGATGCCTATCCTAACGAACGATATGATTACAACTTACCTTTATCCATTCAAGAAGTCGATGCTGCTTTAAACGACTTTAAAGTTGTCTTCTCTAGATCCAGACACTATCTCAAATAAAATGTTAAAACATCTATCACTTGAAATGAAAGAAAAAATGTTAGAACTGTATAACAAGCTCTGGAATAAAGTTACTTATCCCAAAGATATGGAAAGAAACCATTGTGGTACCGTTACTCAAGGACTCCAAGGAGCAAACTCTTCCAGCGAGCTATCGTCCTATTAGCCTTACCTGCTCCATGGGTAAATTTTTGGAAAAGATGATAAATAGTCGATTGCAATGGTACTTGGAAAAGAACAATTTATCAGCATCTTATCAGGCAGGTTTTCGTAAGAGCAGATCGACCTTAGCCCATCTCGTATTAATGGAAAATCATATCCATGATACGTTTAAAAATCGGAAACACTTGATCGCGGTGTTCTTCGATATAAAGGGGGGTATGATATGACGTGGAGATACCGAATATTGAAAAAACTTCACAGCTACGGAATTATGCTGAATTTTATTAAATCATTTCTTACGGATCGCCGATTTCGGGTAAGAGTGTCTTCTTCTCGTATCCTGGAAAATGGAGTACTCCAAGGCTGTTCACAACTTGGCTGCAGATGTAGACATGTGTGTTTAGAAATGTCTATATGCAGATGACCTGGCGATTATGTATTCGGGTAAAAGCGTAGGAGAAATAACACGCAAACTACAGGAGTCTGTAAATAAGATAATTAAAAATAGAGAAAACCTAGGCTTAAATTTTCTGGAGAAAAAACTAGCTCCATGCACTTCTGTAGACTTAGAACTCCGCACTATGATCCAGTACTGTTGATAAAAGACCGTGTCATTAGATGTCTGCGGCATGCAAAATTTTTGGGTATGACGTTTGATAATAAACTAACGTAGGACTTCGCACATATCCTTGTTAGAGGATAAATGTTGTCGATCGATGAACGTAACCAAATTTTAGCTCATACAAAATGGGGAGCAGAACCAAAGTGCTTGATACGCATCTATAGGGCTATCACGATTAGACTATGAAAGATATATGGATTCCACAAGAGAATGATATATGGATTCCAAGTAACATGTGTGTTGAGGCCGATAAAGCTGCCCGCTGTGCAACGACACAACTAGTAGTAGATGTAAAGTCTATGAAACGAAAAGACCTGAAACATACTATCAAGCACAATATTATACATGATTGGCAACAACGATGGTCTAGAACTAATACCTAACTCACCGCGATAAAACCAAACGTGAGATCTGCTTACCTTGTACTTAAACTCTCTAGGCAAGAAACAGTGATTACCCACAGGTTGCGCATCGGCCATACAGCTATTACACACAAGCACCTGCTGAAAATAAAAGAATTGGCCTAAATGCCATCATATGTGTAATCTAAATTTTACCGTTACGCACATACTTTGTGATTGTCCCCAGTTTAATATCCAACGCAGACTGTACGATATAAAGTCAGAAATTAAAGAAAATTTATCTAACCTACAAAAAATACGAAACACACTGACATTCCTAAAAAACATTAATATGTACAAAAATATAGATTACATTATAATACTACTTTGATACCGTAGATGGGAGCTAATAACCCTAGTAGTTGATGGTTTCTTAAATAATTAAAAAAAATAATAATAATAAAATCTCCCACCTGCTATACATGGGTGATCTAAAGTTGTATGCAGACAGTAGACCACACCTTCAAGGACTGATCCATGTGGTCGAGAAGTTCAGCGACGACATCGGGATGTCTTTCGGTTTAGACAAGTGTGCTACCATTGAGATCAGAAGAGAAGAAATTAAAAAAATACTCCGCAGGATGCAGCAGGGATCTCCCCACTGAAGACAGATCAATTTTATATGTATCTTGGCATTTCGCAAAATCGTGCACTGGACCACACCAGGTTGAAGAAGGAATTCAAGCAAAAATACTTCGCACGGTTAACGAAACTGCTCAACACAAAACTGTTGTCCCGGAATATAATTGAACCCATAAACATCTGGGCTATACCGTCTTTCATACATTTATTTGAAAAAGTCAAGTGGAGTAACAGGGATTTGTCTGAGTTGGACAGAGCAACGTGAGTGAGACTTACCAAATTTTGCTGCTACCACCCAAGATCTGCCATTGAGCGAGTTTACTTATTTTGCGATAAGGGCTGATACAGTCGCTATGCGCCAAGAAAAAAAGAAAAATCAAGGAATACTTCTTGTCTTCAAAAAAGGCTATACACATCTCGGTGAGACAAGTAGACAAATTCTTTACACCACTTCGATTGAATGAACCTGATTATTTTTGTGACGGTCTCATCGAATCTGAATCACTCGTGTCGTGGAGCGAGGAATTGCATGGCAGATACCCAAAACATCTGGAATCACAGGGAGTTGATGTACCAGAATCTGTAAAGTGGCTAAAAAATTGTTATTTGTATGAGGAGACGGAGGGCTTCCTCGTAGCTATACAAGATAGAATTCTACCAACTAATAACTACCTGAAACACGCCCGGAAACAGCAGGTTGTAGACAAGTGCAGAAAGTGTAGTAATATTGGCGAAACTATAGGGCGCATTATAGATGGATGCCCTATTTTATCTAATAATGCTTAGTATCGGGGCAGATATAATCAACTGGCTAAAATAATACATCAGCAGATAGCCATACAACATAACCAGTGCTCGAATCGAAAGATTGATTTTCTCTTATACTGGGACCGTCCTACAATTACAGACCGCACGGTCGACTATAACAGGCCCGACATTGTCCTGATTAACAAGGCATCGAAACTAGGCTTAATAGATATAGCCGTCCCACACTCTCACAATGTGAAGAAAACGGAGGTGGAAAAAATCACGAAATATGAGAACTTGGCTAGTGCACATGTGGCAACTGAGTAATGTAACATCACTAGCTTTTGTAATATCTTCAGAAGGTGTCGTTAGTAAAACGTTCTCTAGAAACCTAGATAAACTTCAGCTTCCGCACCGTATAATGCTACTCGGGCAAAAAGCGCACGCTACTTCAGACATGCCATATAGTCCGAAACTTTTTCAAACATCAAGGATAAACTGAATTGTTTTTCTTCCCACTTCTTACGCACATTATAAACAGCAGAAATATAGAGAAAACAAAATAATAATAACAATAATAATAATAATAATAATTTGGTTTTCCAAAACTTGCATGATATAACAATAACGTAAACTTGGCGGAAATGAATGACGCAAAGGCAAGAACAAAGCACCAAAGGCAAAGACAGGTTAGAAATGATTCAAAAATACCTTTTGGGTCTTAAGCAGAGATGTGAATTAAATACATCTAAAAATTTAGCACGTTTAACAGAAAAGATTAATGACAAAAAAAAAGTTTTAACGTAACACACTCTCTTCGACCGCTAAAAAAGGGGCAAGCTCAATATCAGATTGAATCGGGCCAAATATGTTAATTGAACACACAATCAAAAGAACAAGTGTGATTGACAACAAACGCAAAGACAAAATATTGTTTATAACAAATAGAATTTCAAATATCAAACAAATTATTAAAACAAATTCTAAATCTAATTTTTCTATTTATACGCTCCTTAACTAGTTCTCCAACAAAGACGAACAGTGACATATTCCATTAACATGTTTCAGACTAAGTACAATAACTAGTTCTCTATTTGGTCTATGATGATTGACTAGAAATTCAAGAAAGTTAGTCTCAGCTTCCCGATGATGTGCTATAATACCAGATTCCTCCATTACAGTCAAACATTTATTTAAAGTATCCATTATGAAATGACCAGGTTTTATTAAAAATACTTTATCTAAGTAACTAGAAAACATAGTGTCAAATACCTTTTGTAATCAATTTTCTTTTTGGGCTTTCATATATCGGCAAAGAAGTGGCTCTAGTAAAACAGACGCGTTGTTAGATTCAAGAACATATACCGTTACTCTTATTTCTCTTATACTTATCACTTTCTGTTGTATTTTCAAATACATTTCCCCATCTTGAGTTTATTAGAAAAGAAAAATCAATTTTCTTACCATCCATATATATATTTTAGAGTCAGAGTTTGCGAGTTCGTTAATATTTGAAATCCCTTTTTTATATTGTGGTAAAGTCAAAACTTAATTTTGACACATACGCCGTTTGAATATGCAATGAAAAAACTATGTATGACATTATTAGAAATCGTAAAATAAATGGTTGTGGCATTGTATGGACTTATTCGTAAAAATGCATTTAACAAATACAACCAACTTGTATTACGTTTATTAATTAACCAATAAAAAGAACTTACTAACAAGAAACTAAGTAGAACTATTATCCAATATGGTTTCAAGAATACTTAAGTACGGCTTTTTCTGAAGTTGAAGAGTGGAGAAAATTATTGTCTGGAGTTGATGTTTTCAATAAACATCTCATTGATGATCCAACAATAGAAGTCCAGGCTTTGACCAAAAAGAAAAATTTGGTCAAAAAGTAAATCGCATAAGAACAGGTCATTTAAAATGCAACTCTATGTTGTTTAAATGGGGTGCCATTTCTAATCCAAATTGTGACTGTGTAAAATTGTAATAGGTGCAGGGGGTCCACCAGATCCAGCAAAATGTTTAAAGTGGTCTATGAGAAAAAAAAGTATGGGAACCACTGGCTGTAAACGAACCGGAGACTGTTACACATATTATAGAAGATTGTCAATTAACGAAGTTTGAAGGAGGGTTACCAAACATTCATAATTTAACGGATGAAGCTATATTATGGCTTACGAATCTGAAGAATATCTAGAGTTCAGCAATATTTTGTATTCTCTGTCCTGACTATCTGTTTTTCCATTTTTGTTTTGCTATTTCTTTAACCTACTATTTTTTTCGTCATTGTCGTGACTAGCGCTTGGACCGGTCCATTATATGTCGTCATGCAATGGCTGTGCTGTTATTTTTTATGTTTTCATTTACCTTCTATAATGTTTACACACTTAATTAATATGATTGCACATGGCGTTTAATGGCTAACTAATGCAAGTTATGTGAAGACAATGTGATTTTTAATCATAATTGTAATGGCTGTGCTGTTATATTTTATGTTCTTATTTACCTTCTATAATGTTTACACACTTAATTAATATTATTGCATTTGAATATTAAGGTGGGTAAGGAATGGCATGTTCAGGTTTTAGTGGTTCTCCTAAACCTTGAAGCAAATGCTTTGCCAAGACGAAACAATCCACTATTACACACGTTTTTGTCACCACACTATACAGGTTTATACTGATCTTCTGGGGCACCATACATAACACTTATATCACAATACAATATTTGTATAATGTACCATACGAATAAATAAATCCAAACGTTTCTGTGAAAAATTATTATGTAAGCTTCGAACAACGATATCTTACCGGGTAAAGGAAATATCCATACGCCTACGTCGCGTAAAAACACCTTGCTTGTTTCTAAAACACTTTTAGACTCCATTTTGTAATTGACACCAGCGGCGTAGTCGGGGGATATCGGGATGCAACCCCCGAAATTTTCTCTGAGCTGTTGTCGCTCGCGCACGCAAGCACCATTATTCACCAGTACGACTAGTGCCGTGGCCGTGAGTCGTGTCGGTGTCATCACATCAGTTCAGTTCAGTCCCAGTCGACAGTCGCAGTTGAGTGTACGTGTACATACTGTCGTGCGTTGCGTCGTTTACTTGCTGAACTATGTTTGAATTATGTTTATTGCTTGTTAATCAAGGATTTGTGATGAGTAAAAACCAGAGTTCCATTTTGGACTTTATCCAGAAGAACAAAGGTACTAAAAGGCCCCACTCTCCAACACCTTTGTCATTAGAAGGAAACGCAGATGTTGCAAGTGTATCATCAATTTCTGTACCATCCTGCAGCTCAACCAATTCAGGCACGAGCAAGTGTAGTTCTGATGTAGACATTGGACAGTTTAACCAAAAAGCTTTCAAACGATGAGAAACAGCTAATTTTAAGAAAATGCTGGGTTCCAGATGACATGTACAAATTCCCTATGGGGATGAGAAATTTAAATTAAAAAAAAAATGGCTTCATGAATTTCATTGGCGATCTTACTCAAAAGTTCAAGAAGGGGCATTTTGTAAATATTGTTTTTTGTTTGCCAAAGAAAAAGAAGTAGGTAAAGGGCAAAATGTGAAATTAAGAGCATTTGTTGTCTCACCTTTCACAAGGTGGAAAGACGCCAAAGAAGAATTCCGTAGGCATTAAAACAGCCATTATCATAAGGACTGCAGCATCATTGCTCAAGACTTTTTACGTGTGGATGAGGGTGGAGCAGATGACATCTGTTCTCAAATTGATAAGAGTAGGAAAGAAGTGGCGCTGCCAAAAACTCTTGTCAATAGTGAAAACAGTAATTTTTTACGGAAATCAAGAAATTGCCTTAAGGGGATTCAGGGCCATTGAATCGATAAACCAGTACTGAAAGAAGAATTTTAGGGCCTTGCTTCGTTTTAGAAAGTGGCGATGAGGTCTTCAAAAACCATTTAGAAACTTGCAGTCTTAACTCAAAATATATAAGTCTCCAGATTCAAAATGAGATTATTGAAACTTGTGGAGATATCATTTTAACTGAAATTGTAAATAAAATCAACTCTTAGGGATGTTTTAGTATTCTTGCTGATGAAACAACAGATATAAGTGGCATTGAACAACTCACGCTATGTGCCAGATACACGGAAATAAAGAATGATGGTAATGTTAACTTAAAGAAGATTTTTGAAGATTTTTCCTGTTCATGACACTCGTGGTGAAGCGTTAGCTCAAAAATTACTTCTAGAGCTCCAGTCTATTGGTGTAATTTTGTCATTTTTGAAGGGACAAGGTTATGACGGGGCATCTGCCATGAGTGGACAGTACAAAGGCTGTGCAGCTATAATAAAAAAACAATATCCGGAAGCTTTGTACGTGCATTGCTCAAGTCATGCACTAAATCTTGCACTTTCACATGCTTGCACTATACCCCCTATCAGGAACACGCTAGCTACAATGAAAGAAATCATCAACTTCTTTAGATCATCCCCGAAGAGAGTGAAGTGTTAAAAATATTATTCTTGAAGAAGATCCCAGTGCAAAAAGAACCAGGCTGCTCAAGTTTTGTGAGACTCGGTGGGTAGAACACCTTAGTGCAATGGTGTCCTTTAAGGAGCTCTTCGTACTTATCCTGCAGGCTCTATCTGAAATACAAAACTTTGAAGACGCTGATACATCTTCAAGAGCATTCACACTATACAGTGCTCTCAACAACAGCCAATTTTTGTTAGGAGTAGTAACTGTTAGCAAAATGTTTTACCTTGCGTTTGGACTCTGCAAAACATTGCGAACAAGTACACTGGATTTGTCTGGTGCAATACACCATGTTGAAACGTTTACAGCAGAAGTTCAAAACATGAGACAGAATTCAGAACTCGAATTTGATGGATTGTACAAAGATGCAGAAGCTATCGCTAAAGACATTGGTATGAATATATGCATTCCTAGACTAGCTGGCAAACAAACAACAAGATCAAACTACAAGACCACAGAACCTAAAGAATATTATAGAATCACATTGTTCATACCCTTTATGGACTTTCTAATCCAAGAAATGAATGATAGGTTCTTGGCACACAAAAGCATATTGGAAAGCTTGGGTTGTTTACTCCCTCAAAACATTCGTGTCTTCAATGATGACAGGTTGAAAATGTGCTGTGAAACTATCGCAAAACAATGGCCAAATGATTTGGGTGACCCTAACCAGCTTGAGGGTGAGATGAAAATGTGGAGAAGAAGTTGGCTGAGTTCAAAAATTTCCAATGAACCACAAGACTATGTGTCCTCAATGAACAAATGTAATAAGGACATGTTTCCGTATATTTTTACTGCCATGAAAATAGCAGCTACCCTGCCGGTAACAACTTCTTCAGCTGAAAGATCATTTTCGACCCTCCGACGCCTGAAATCTTATTTGCGGAATTCCACATCTGAAAACAGGCTCAACAGACTGGCTTATCTTTCCATTCATCATGAAGTGAACGTGAATCCCGATGATGTTTTGAACTTAATAGCCAAAAAGCCAAGAAGAATGCAAATCAGTTTGTAGGTGAAGCTACAAATAGATGGACTGACTTCTGTAAATTTGTAGCAGTTGATTTTTACCTTTCCTTATAGTTCTATTACAGATTTCATGGAACCTAATGTTAAATGTACATTGATTAATTCTTTCTTAGTTGTTTTTTTTCCATGATTATATCTCCTCCAAATTAATTTCTGTCTACGCTACTGACCAAATCTTCATAAAACCATTAGGTACAAGAGCTGAAAAAAATACTATAAAATGCATTTTATGACACTTTGATTTTCTAAATTTTTCCGGAGGAGGACCCCCGGACCTCCCGGTATAAGTCCCCCCCTGAAATAAAATCCTGGTTACGCCACTGTTGGACACCAATTGCAGTGTAAAATTTATAGATCTCGTGGACACATTTCCATCCATTCCTAATTTATGTACTCAGCAAGTTGTATTATTAAAAGCACAAAATATTTCTAAAAGACGTTCCACATACAAGTTTGCTGCAAAGTTGAAAACATCCTCGCAAATCCCACATCGTCATCAATTTGAAACATAAAATATTGACTATTTTAGAATATAGTAACGTCTAATGCTAGTTTTAAATCGTTAGTTTCTCACAGTGCAGTAGCTAGGGCTTCTGGCACCCGAGGCGGCCTCTGCCGAGAACACCCCCCGAAATTTTTGAAATTTTAAGTCTCAAAACCAGATTTTAATGTGATTAATGAGTGACTTAAATATAATGGATTTATATGCATAATAAAAACAATATTAATAATAATAGTTACGTAGCCAATATACCACTTACCACTTTACTCGTTTTAAAAAACTTTAAAAAAAGGCATAATTTTGCAAGGAAGGAATTTAGACTTAAATAGACAGTTTTTTTTTAAATCTGTAATTCTATTTGTATACTCTGAACTCCAATTATGAAAAATACTAGACAAAGCCAGCATGCTACGCATGCGTTAAGTCACAAAAATAAATTAGCTTCTAAAGAGCAGACAGTCATGAACAATAATTAGCACTTACATTAACATTCATCAGTTGAGTAATCAATATGAATGCAGATTATGTACTCCATGTGAATTCGTACAAATGAGTCGAGAGTATTCGGGTGTGCGCTCGCAACGAATCGAGAGTAGGTGAGGACGCACAAACGACATAACATATTAATATAGAAGATATGGATGTAGTCCGAATAGAAATTATTTATTAAAAAAATATTTAGAAACGGATTTATTGGCTCGACCGCTTTAACGTAATACAACAAAGTTTATTTAGGTGAAATTGACTGTTTGGTTCGCATAACGCTCGCAGTTACGCGTGTGTGAGTCATCAAGTTCGTGCATACGAAGATTTTTTTGGGTGAAATTGAATCCTCTACAGTTAAACCATTCGAAAATTTGCAAAATTACAAATATTTTGGTTTTTTATTCGTGTTTTTACGTAATATGGTTTCGGAGTTATAAAAATTACAGTATTCGTATAACAATGTAAAATTGCTTGAAAAAAATTTTTAAAATGATAAATTTTATTAAACATTATGTGATAGGGTCATAAAAGGAACGTTTTTCTTAAATAATTTTTTTATCTGTTATAATTTAGAAATTATGACCGTTTTAGTTTTCGAATGAAATTTTTTCGGAATAGTTTTTCGCTTATAACTTTTGAAAACACGCAAGGTCTAACAAAACTGAAACGGTCAAAAAATTTTATTTCTTTATCCGCGTATGCTTTTTGAATTTTGAAAATCGGTCCGTAAATAAGCGAGTTGTGGTCAACTTACGGCTCAATTTGTTTAAAATTTTTTTGACTATTTTTAACATTTTTTTTAACCTCGAAGATGCCCTTGTACAAAAAATATCTAAATCGAAAAATAAAGACACATCTTTCGTAAACTCGAAACTTTTTTCGAATCGAAAATATCTTAAGCCGTTCTAATGTGAGACAAATTTGAAAAAAGGTTGATTTTCGTATAGATTTGAAAATGAATCGAGAGTAGGTGTGCGTTCACACTAACGGCATAACATATTAATATAAGATAACCACTTATAATTTTAAATATCCAACCAGCAATTTTTTCTTAAATAGTATTTTGACGTTTTAAGTTTTTTTTACATTTTAAAACTCATTTTATATATGGTTTTTATGAAAGAAAGCTGTTTAAACAGAGAGAAGTGATGGATAAATTAATCCACTACCACATAGGTTTATACAGCTTACAGATTTATATTAACAATATATAGTAAACAAAGTAACAAACTATACATTATTTACATTGATCGAAGAAGATAAGAATAATAATTGTTCCAGTCATATTTATTTAAAAACAACCCTTCTAGCTTTAACTTCTGCAAACTTCGAAGTAGTTTCATCAAAATCTATCCCTTTGGCAATAGCATTTTTAATAGACAAGATAGCTAAGTTGGAGAGGCGAGCTTGACCCATTGTAGATCTCAAGTAATCTTTTATTAATTTGAGTTTTGAGAAACTTCTTTCACGCGAGCTAGGTTTGGAAGGCAGTCTGTAAGTTCGTTAGACACTATAAACTGCAATAAATGCAAGCCGCTCCAGTCCAGTGACTGTTCTTCTGGAACCTCTGCAGCCTGTAGGAACCTCCTTAAACGCATGATCTCTTTTACAAGGTAGTTTTCATAAATCTCATCGTACTTTTCAACTAGACGTTTAGCCAGTCTCGGAAGTTTAGATTTTTCCGTTTTGATGATGTTGTTGGGATCTAAGATGGAAAACCTTAGTCGTATGGATTCCATCCCTTTTGTGCGTGTATTTATTTCTTGATAAAACTTATCAATGCATTCCAACATTAATCTTTTCAATTGTTGTTCCAATGTCAGCGACTCATGTGGAGCCTGCTCTCCTGGCAGTAATTTTTTCTTCCGATATCGCCTTTGTTTGAGTAAAGGGATGTCTATTTCTATGCACATATCTTTGGAAGAGGTTATACCTTTGTCGATTAGGTCATTTCTATTGTCTATGAAAAAGGACTTTAAACTTATCATTTTAATAACACATTTATCAAAGGTGAGTCCACTGATTAACAAGTAATTTTGAGCGTGGTCAACTTCTTCCAAAATACTTGTTTACAGACATAGATAGCATAAAAACAAGAAGTCAGGCAACAGGTTTCCAGCTTCCTCTAGTGTCAACAGTTTCTTCAGGTCTGTTTTCGGATGAAACGTCTTCCCTGTGCCCACGAAACGGAAGATTTTGTTTAGCTAGAAATAACGTGACGTGTAAGAGCCTTCTTAATACGTCTCTCCATTTTCTCTTTTTAGTTTCAGAAGCTGTCTGGCTAATCTGTCGATCGCTCTGTTGGCATTTAGGCGTAGCTGTAAACTTTTCCACTTCTTGTAACAAGCGTCATAACATTCTAAAAGCTCATGATTCCGAACCTTTGGATTGAGCTTCCACCATGTTTGAAAGCCAGTAACAAATTTAGATGTGTTGATCGATCTTTCAGTAGAAAAGAGTGTGCAACAAATGCAGTACAAATTTTGTTTTTTTGTCGAGTTCCTTTTAGTTCCTGATCTTTGTGAAGACGAAAAGGGGCCATTTAAATTTTTAAACTCTCCACTTCCTCTTTTGACCAGATCAATTCTGGTACAGGTAGAGGCCAATCCAAAATATCAGTATTAAAAAAGCACTGCTATCTACTTCCTGTTCTTTGCAATTTACTAAGATTTCAGCAGCGTTGATTATCTTCTTCTTGTCCTGTTACACCACGAAATTTGAAAAACCAAATTTGTAGCAAACGAATATGCAGACTAGCTAGCGGCATGGGGTGGATTAGGACTTGTCTCTTACTTACCTTTCATAGGCTAAAAGTCCATCCCTTAGGTCACGATCGGTGTTGCCAGGCGCCACCCTAATCTTTCCATTGTTTAGACAAATGCTCACTAAAGACAAGAGAGAAACCAAACACTTGCGGAAATAAAAGAGAAAAGAGAAAATTCACACCAACGGTTCTCTCTATTAACGTTTAAACAAAACAATCACAATATAAACAAGTACACCGGGAAATAACCGGAGTCCTAAATCTAATGGCATGCGACGCCCCTAATACTAAACGGTCATGCAGTACAGAATGGGGTCCCTACCAATGGAACCGCCGATAATTTATTACAATATGCAAGTACTTAGGTTAACTGTCTTCTTTCTTCTAATCCAAATTGCGGAGATGATCCATTTATTTCTGCAGTCATCCACCAGGAACCATAGATTTTAATCCGAAGTCTCGTTTAACGTGCCCTTAACTCACATGCTTCTTAATTGAAATTTCGTGTGCATAAGAGATTGTTCACCATCCGCAGAGCGGTTACTTGATTTTAACATTAATCAAACGTTATTCTCTTTCACGGCCACGAACGAGAGGTCCTTTTTGTAGATACACATCAAACGTAATTTTTCACTCGCGCCCTCGAAAAGTTTGCGTTTAACGATACTTAGGCGGTTGTATTAATTTTAATTAAACAACATTAATCAGCACTATTTGGCTACATGTTGCTCGGCGTGAGTCTACTTAAGAACTAACTAAAAAACTAACATCGGGTAAGAAAGCGTCACCCCACTCATTGGTTTTTTTTCCACACCACCAACGTTACAAAAAATTACTGCGTTACAATTTTCTTAGAATTAAGAAACAAAAACCGCTTATCTAGCATTGTCGACCGTGGGTGCAAAGCCGTGTGTTATTTCTCTCTTAAACAAACATATCGTTCATTTAGCTGATAACGCCGGGCACACCGACCGTAATTCGTAGAAGAAAAACAAAGAAAACCATTGATCCAGCACACTAAACGGAAACTGCGAAGTAGAATTCAAAGAAATCGACTGGTGAGAACTATGAAATCGGCATTTTCCACAACAGCCTAATTGCTCAAACGTGACGATAACATCCTTTATAAATCTGAATTAAGAAAAATATCAAACGACTAAAAACAATATTCCACTAAATTTGACCCTGAACGCACGTGCAATTCAATGTAAATAAAATTCGTTATAACTATAGTCTAATTCAATTCAAAAGAGCATAACCGGACCAAAATCATCTGCGCTTACAAAAAAAAATTTTTTTCACCAAAAGAAGTGACATTCCTTGCGAAGCACCTTCTTCTTTTCCTTGCGAAGCACCTTCTTCTTGTCCTTGCGAAGCACCTTCTTCTTTTCCTTGCAAAGCACTTTCTTTTTGTCCTTGCAAAGCACCTTCTTCTTTTCCTTACGAAGCACCTTCTTCTCGTCCTTGCAAAGCACCTTCTCCTTCATCTTGTCCTTGTGAAGCATCTTCTTCTTGTCCTTGTGAAGAACCTTCTTCTTGTCCCTCTTCTTTTCGTACTTGTGAAGTTGAAGATTTGATAAATTTTAAGAGAAAGCCAGCCAACAAAACGTCTTGTTCAAGCTTAGCTTTCTGTTTTTTCTTTTGTTGAGCTCCACTTCGCTTCATGGCCGTATCTAAAATATTTAAATACGAATAACAGGCGTCGAACAATTATTATAGGTTTCATGATTTCAATGTATATTAAATTATTGCAGAAATGAAAAGAGCCAGTAAAAAATCTCAAAAGCCAAAGTAGTTTTATTTTGGCCAATTTGTCTAGAAAAATGGTTTTTTGACATAACAAAATTAGTTTTTCTTATTGCACTAATAAATGGCCTTCTTAACTATAGTTAAGTGTTAAGGCTCACGCTCACACGGATCAGAATTTTGTTTACATAGAAATACTCAGCATGCCCTAAAGAATAATTTAAAAAAGGTTTCATGCAGTAGCCTCCAATCAAAACGAATTGGTCGCTATATCAACGCTAAATCGCCCAATACAAGCGAAAAGTGTAAAATAACTTTTTCACTTAAATCAATAGTTTTCGGACTATTCCATATTAATGGTTTTAGGAATAAGAATTTTAACCTCGAATAACTCGAAAACTGTGCGGTTTAGAGCAAAAAACACAAAGAACACTTTTTTTTCTTATTTTTATAATTAATTTCCATATCTGAATTAAAAAACGGGGGCTAGATTTCAAAAAAAGTTCACTTGGAAATATCTCGTTTTGGGTTTGAGCTGCATTAAAGTAAATTACGGAAAAGGCATGTTTTTTAAATCTGTTAAATAAAGTTTTTCCCGATTCATAGTCGTTTTCAACTTACAGTATTACTGAAACACAAGTGGCATCTAAAAAAGAATCACCCTGTACTGTATCATTTTGATTTGGACCCGATTTGAGAGTTTATCGAGAAACCACTTGCAACTGTACGCCTACTCAGTGCGCCTACTTGGTGCTAAACTTACCAGGAACGGGTGAACATCAGCGATCACAGATCCAGCTAAACAGCTTGCACATTAGAAAATGCACATAACAAATAACAACATTAACACTTAACAAGTAAAAATAAAAGTTAAATTATAATAAAATAAAATTTAAATTTGAATCTTATGTAGTAGACTAGTCAACATCTGGGGTACAACTGAGAACTGAAGAACTGATAGTTTACTTAATTATTTCTGTGGTCTACTCCTTTAGAGAAGAAAATTTTACACGATTCGGTTTGTACAGAAACTAAAATTGAAATAAAAGGTTTTTTCTATTGTCATGGTCACGTAGAAGGTACTGCTGAAAGAAATGGTTCATGGTGTATCATATCAATAAAAGATAAAGATATTATAACTTTATAACAATAAAAGGGTCTGTTTGATATTTTAGTTAAATTCACGAATATTTATACACGCCGACAAAAGAAATCCAATAAATAAGAGAACATGTTAAGCGACAGATAATAAACTGTGGTCTATTGTCTATTTAACAAACTCACAACATAGCGCGGTACCGGCGTACTGAATAATTTTTTACGGTAAATGCTTTTTTGTTTTTTGTCGGGTTTCGAGGGGGTTCTAATAGTTTGAATACTAAATAACTTGACTTGACAGTTGAGAAAACTGGCAAACCTTTTTACGTTTTATCCCAACTATTTGTTTGTATTATTCCTATACCATTGTGAAGTGTGCTTCGTCAAAACTTCTAAACTTTCTTAAAAAATTCGTTGTAATTTTTTTCTTGTCCGTCTCAATGACACTCTCATGGCTCGTGGTACCCGGGGCGGACTTAAATTCATTTAAAACACGCGAAAATCTAATCAAAAATTGAGCGTAGATGTACACCCTATTCGAAGCCGGTTTATGACCCAAAGTTGATTATTGCTTCGGACGTTCGCGTTTATTCGGGCGCTGCACGTTTTTCGAGTTTTTCTGGGTAGATCTAATTCAATGAGGACAATTCGCACCGCCAGCCCAAGGTTGAAGAGGATGAATTGCGAACGACGGCCAATAAATTTTAAGTTAATAATTTTTGGGAGGGCATTGACCAAATGACCCTATGGACAAGCCGCCACTGAAAAAACACATTTGACTAATTTGACATTTTTATTACAATATAATCTTGTGCTATTTATTGTTAATAACTAAAAATTTTGTGCTAGTACATTTAACAAGTTATTAATAGAAACAAAAATGGGTAAAGCTGGCTTAAGGATTGCATTCCTAGATTATCAAATCAATTTTTTTGTTGGATTAATAAACTTTTATAGTTGAGGACAAGATATAGTGAAATCGGCTTAAAAATAAACTCTGTTAACACACTAATTATTATTTGATGTCATCCCTACAAGTTCAAAGTAACTCTTTGGGAAAATCCTTTACCGGTCACTGTGTCGTTAAGTCCAGGGACGGTTTTTCAAATACACGTTTCATTTTAATATACAAATGAAAGCTTATTGCCATTTTCAAAAATTTTCTTGAATACGTACCTTATATCAAAAACCATATAATAGTCTAAACGACAGACAAGTGTGAATGCCCAAAGTGGATTTAACTCTAAAGTGTGAAGATTATAATTCTTTTGTTCTGCAGATTTCTCTATATCTTGTACTATTATCAATATTATCCAATCAAAGTAGCAATTTTAAAAAGGATTTTTAAGCTCGTGAACATTACCAAACTCGATTTCGTCTTATTTGATAAATATTTTATTGTTTGAGATTAATCTGAATAAAAATGACATCCCAAAAATTTTTATACAAATGGAGAAACATTTTATCTTACATTTCACAAATATATATTCTTGATAAAAAGCTCTGCATGGCTTGTAGATCTATAATTAAGTACAAAATTTTTAAAACATCGGCTGGAATACAATTAAGAAATATGAAAATCATGATTTGGATTGAGAGCAAAATTACGTTCAAACTGTAGTGCATAGCAAAATGTTTATCAAAATTGTTATTAAGTAGCAAAAAAATATGCCCACTTGTAGATAAAAATTAAGAGATATTTCAATAAACACGTCAGCAATTGTCAGGTTTTGAAAAAATCTAGTGTAAGCTAAAGAACTTGCAGAAGAGCTGGAAAAGCCTGCTGAATTTAAGCAAAAAGACTAAATTCGACCACGCTGAAAGAAAAGAAAATTTCAATATGAATCTATAGAGGAAGCTCCTCAGAATCCAGAAGATAATTTTTTTCTATTTGATGTTTGCCTCATGTTTTTAGACGAACGCTTCACAGAACTACAAACACATTAAAATCGTTTTAATTTCCTTATGGTTGTTCACGGATTATAAAGCATGGGCGATGAGAGAGAATCTGATATTAAAGGAAATGATTTATCAGAAAAGCTTTTAAATTTGCGCTCTTTTATAACAATCAAAAAGACACCACTAGAAATACTTTATTATCTGAAGCAAATCGATCTAATAACACTGTACTCAAACACTGTTTGTGTCCTTAAGGATTCTTCTTACTCTTCCAGTAACAGTGGCAAGCGGAAAGAAAAGTTTCTGGTGGTTTTTAATACTACTGAGAATATAAGTTTTAAATCATGAAGCAGAATTTTGTTTTTGAACTAAATTTTAAAGTGTCTTACTAAAATTGGAGAGGTTGTGGAAAATAAGGAATGAAGGACAATAATGGGAGTTTGTAGGAAGAATGCGTAAATGATGAAGGAATAAAGATAGAAGAAAGATTGGGAGAAACATTGCAAGAAGACGCCGAGAGGAATAATGGAAAAGAAGATGTGCGTGAAAAAGAGATGAGAACTTGGGAAGGGTTTTGAAAAGAAGGTTGTGGAAAAAGCAAGTGGACACAAGGGAAACAAAGGAAGTACTTGGGAGAGAAAATAAGATAGCGATTAAGAGGGATAATGCAAAGAGTATGGAGAGGAAAAAGATTTCCACGGCTGTGGTATGCTCGATCTGTAAGAAAGGGAATAAAAGGAAATAAAAGTTTTAGAGGAATGGTGAGTTTATTGAATGTGAATAGGAAATACTTAGGAAAAGACTGGTAGAAGAAGTTGAAAAGAAAAAGTTGATGCCAGACTGGCAGGCGTGATTCAGTAATGATCAAGGGAAACAATAAACAACATATACAGGAACGAAGGGTACGAAAATGTATGCAGAATTTATAGACTTAAAAGCGGCATTTGACAAGGAGGAGAAAGAACTACTTTGGAAATACATGAGGAGAAAAACGGATAAACGAGAATACATAATGGGAGGAATAGAAGAGAGTTATGAGGAAACTTTTTGCAGGACAAAAGGGAGAGAAGAGTTAGGAAATGAACTTAGAACAAGGAGAGGGTTAAGACTGGGATGTCCAATGAAGATGAATTGGGAAAGCAACAAGTGAGGGGAATTGTGGTGGGACCAAGGAAAGTTTAGGTACTTGCATACGCGGATTATATAGTGGTGATGGCGAACAAATACTAGTTGATGAAAGAGGTAATAAAAGTAATGAGGAAATAGTTAATAGGCAAAAGTTGAAAGCGAATGTGGGGAAGACGATAATTTTGGAGTTTAAGAAACAAAAAGGGAGAGAAAGAAAAATAAAAGTAGACAAAACATATCCAAGAGATAGAACAGAAAGAAAGTACAATTGTAAAACAGGTGTGGAGAATAGGAGAAAGAATATTTGGGAAAGACCTATAGAAAAGAAGATTGCTATTTAGGGTTGGAAAGGGAGACAACTGGATATGTAGTAGAAGAAGAGGTACAATTGGAGAGGTTAAGGATTCAGACAGGTGATGAGGTATGAAGAAAAAATGGAAAGCAAGAGAGAGAAAGAAATATTATATCAATGCTGGAAATAGGAGGATACGAGAGAGGGGAGTTAAGAAGGATAAGGCAAGAAGGAAGAAGTGTGGAAGCGGAGATAGTAAGGAGAAATCAGGATTTACAAACACATAAGAAAGAACGGAGAAAATAAAAAAAGGCAAGTAGAATGAGAAATATTGACAGATAAGGAAAGAAGGAAAGCCCAGTTATCTAACGGGAGAGAGAGAATGAGAAGAGATTCAGGGTAGGGAACGAAGAAGGGAAAATAAGTATTGGTGAAGGACACGGACAAAAAGTTTAGGTTGTGTGGAGAAGGTTGGGAAAACTTTTAGGACATATAAAGGAGGTGTATCGTAAACTGAGATAAGTGAGGAGAAGAGAGAGAGAGAGAAGGACGCTATTTGGAAAAGGGAAGTAAAAAAAGGGAGAGACTGGATGGCAGAAAGAAAATGAAAGATCATACAATTAAAATAAAGCTTAAAATTATTAGAGAAGAGAAGAAAAATTGAAGACAAGGATGTTGAGGTTAGGAGGGATGTATTTTTAATTCTTGAACTTGTAAAAAAAACAAATCTTTTGTTAATGTAAAATACAAAATAAATTTGGATACTAAAATTGACGTGAATGTGAACTCCAACTAATTTATTTGTGCGTTATGCACTTAATCTGAGAAATAAAATATACAAAATTATTTATTAAAGAAATAACTTGTTATAAAAATCACAACAAAGATTGAAAAATATGCGCTTATAACTTCGACTCAGTTAACCAGTTAAAAGTTTGTTGTTTCCTATCAGCCCTTGGACTAATAATCACATTGACCATGCTCGGACCGTCTCTGACTTTCAAACATTCTTTCACCGCTTTTTGCAGCTCTGGTATGGTTTGACAAAAGTGTCCTGATTTCCCGAACATCGTCATCATGGACTCGTACTTGGTGGCGAAACCCAAAATCGTAGACGGTAAGCTACAAGTGTACTTTATTAACGGACACATCTACGATCTCACACACCGCGTTTACCTCTGACCCAAATTTTCTCCTTCGCGTAAATCTTTAGAAGTTTCCTTGTCGACGCCGCCATAAATCCCAGAATTGTTAACGATTACAATAACAATCGGCAGCTTATACCGTTCCATAGTTTCCAGTTCCATGCCCGAAAAACCGAAGGCCGAATCACCTTCGACGCATACCACCCTCTTCTCGGGTTGATATTTTTGACACCACAACGCTGCAGCGATTGCAAAACCGGAACCGACGCCCATTGTGCCGAAAGTACCAGCGTCTAACCGATGTCTGGGTAAGTCGTTGGGTAACATCGACCGCCCGATATCCATGGTATTCGCACCCTCGCTCACAATCAAACAATTCGGGGGCAACAACTCGTGGAGGTGATGAAAAACCGTGTAATAATTTAACGGCACCGACGTATCTTGCGATAATGCCTGAAAATCTCTCATTTTAACAACTACGGCAAACTAACGTAGAACGTACCTGTACAGAAACTTTGTTATTTTCACACTTAGTGCTTAACGTTTTCCACCATTCTTTGGTTTGTTCAAAACGGTAACCGTGTTTTTTTAAACCGCCTATTAACTGCTGAATCGCCGGTTTAACATCGCTCTGAATCGCAACGGCGGATTTGACGCTATTGTGAAGCTCTTCGGCGCAAACATCTATTTGTATAATTTTCACGTCGGGAGCGTATCTAGGAGGACGTCCAAAATGCAACATCCAGTTTAACCTCGCTCCGATCAGAAGGATCACATCCGCTTTTAATAAGGCTAAAGATCGAGCTGGTGCTACGCTGTTGTTAGAGAAATCAGAAACGACACCTTTACCCATAGGAGTAGCTAAAAACGGCAAGTTCGTTTCTGCGATTAATTGTCGCACTTCTTTTTCTGCGCGTGCATAACCTGCCCCTTTCCCTACTATAACGAGAGGTCTTTGGGCGGACGATAAAGTCGCGATCGCTTTTTCAATGTCTTTAGGATCGGGAAAAATTAAAGCGTAGATTATCGGCGTGGTATGATTCTGGTATCGATTCTTCAGGAACGTTCTGTTCCAGAATGTTGCCTGGCAAATCTAGGTAGGAAACACCTGGTCGGCCGCATTTTGCCAAGCGCACCGCTTTTTCTACGTGTTGAGGAATTAGTGCGACGCTTGGTGGACGTGCTGCGTATTTACAATACGGTTTCGACAATTCTACTTGGGTGCATTCTTGGAAGCCGCCGATGCCTTCGTGGTCTTGGGGTGCCGATCCGCCTATAACGAGCAAGGGCCAGCAGTTTACTTGAGCGTTCGCCATTCCACCCGTGCAGTGAAGCAAACCCGGACCCGAAACCACCATGCAAACGCCCGGAGTTCCAGTTAGATAACCAATAGCTTGTGCCGCGTAACAAGCTGATTGTTCGTTGCGCATACCGATGTAATTAATTCCGTAACTTTGAAAAGTCATGCTCAGTTCGATGACCGGAAATCCGGCAATGCCAAAGACATATTCGACCCCCTTAAAAAAAAATAAGATTAAAGCGGGAATTTTTAGAAATTACCGATAAAGCAGTTGCCTGTATCTCGACAATTAATTATTGACTTTCACTTTTCTCTAATAAAATTAATTACGCATCAATTATTTGGGACAAATTTGTGTTTTAGTTTAAAACGGAAGTTCTTACTTGTTGCTGTAACGCCCGAACCAGTACGTTATTTCCATTGATGTCGCCCATTTTGTTGTCAATCGTCCCCAGTCGTTTTGGCACTTAAATTGACGCTCTTCTAATTTAATTTAATCATTTATTGAACTATTACGAAAGTAGATAGTGGTGTTTTGGTTTAATTTTTAACGATTACAAAAATGTAAACGAGCAGGGACGGACTTCGCACGATGTTCAAGGTCGAGTCGTGCTCATTACATTTGCTAATTTAATATTTAAAATCAATGTGAACACGTACGTAAGTGGCAGTGTGAGAAAATGATTTTAATACATTTGATGTTAAATTACTTTGTTTACGTTCTTATTGAGTTTTGTAAAAAGTAGGCAACATAGTATGCACGTATGAGTACGAATTAAGACCCTTCTTTCGATATTTTACGTACAAAATTTTCCAAATTACTTCAAAAGGATGTTTTTACAAAGATGATACTTATTAAAAAAAGTTAAAATTGCATTTTTTACAACTTATTTAAACTTTCTTTCTACTACTTTATCAAGTCTTTGTATGTTTTGTTTAAAATATTGTTTTTAACTTGTTTTTTTTAGTAGATAATAATAAACCAAAACACAGTATATATAGGCTGTTTCATTAAGCTTAGAACGCTGCCATATTTTGTAAACTATTGGATATAGAAATTCGAGAAAATTTTTTTTATTACTAAAACCATTGATTATAAATCTAATCAATGCTAAAACGCTATGAGAAAATCCTGGAAATTATTTTTAAGTTCCGAATT
Source organism: Abscondita cerata (assembly GCA_030710515.1). Lineage (NCBI taxonomy): Eukaryota > Metazoa > Arthropoda > Insecta > Coleoptera > Lampyridae > Abscondita > Abscondita cerata. The sequence continues at coordinate 41,582 of JALBCR010002901.1, forward strand.
TCACCGCAAGGGGGCGCAATTGACAAGGCGAGGCATAAAATTCAAGATTTCTCCGAAAATTTTCATATGAAGCTGTGACTTCAATAACATCATTAGAAAGCCTGAATCATTCCGCATAAGTTTTGTCTGAAACTCCTTAGCGTACTGACCTTAATAAGACAAGGAGAAGCTCCTGAATGTCTAATAATTTAAATGACTATATTTTCTAAATGACGTATCTGATTATAGCAAAGTCAGGGTTGTTTGTAAGATAAATGTCAGTGTTTTCAAATACCGTATCCATCGGCGCTCGACAGTTTCAAATAAAATTGCTAGAGGACGCAGTTTGCAATAATAACAGTTTTTTTTCAATTTTACCACGAAAATTTAAATCATACAGTATAATTTTAATGTTATAATCGGAAAATAGATTAAATTTGCTAGAGAAAACGTTATTGTCAAAAAATTACATTTTTCACACTTTAATTATAAAATGGCTATTTTTCTAGTTCCATGAAATTTTTGGTTTAATTTTATGGTTGTGTAGGTTTGTCACTCATTTCAGCCCAGATAGCACAATTTATTCTTAGTATAACCTGACAATGTCCTGAATATACATTCTTAGAATATAATGAAATAATAATATTAAAATATTCTTAGAACATATATTTACGCAAAGATTATTATTAGATTATTTAAAAATATATATTCTCGGATTATCAACAATGGTGTAATATATGGCTATATTATTAAATTATTATATAATTATTCTTACCAAACATTCTAAAATTGTTTTCTTATAATATAACTAATATAATTAAATAAATTTATAGTTTTTGCTTGCACAAGTAGAATAATTTATACCATGTGGAAAATTACAATATATTATCTTTCGATTTGAAATTAATTTTTTGATTTTCAAATGTATATTTTTAAATTTAGCGCCACTATTTCTAGTGATTTTATTCAGTTGTCAGTTCTGTTCGCAAAAGAAATGATTTTGCGCACTAATGCGGCGGGAGATGTTTATGCTGATGTAGCATTTCAAACTGAATTTAGTGAATTTGCAGTTTTCGTCAATTTTGTATTCGTATGTGTTTATGCTTAGTTTTGTGCTTCCTGGTAAGTAATTTAATTTTTATTGTACAAACGTTATTAACTCTTTGATTATTGTATTTATAATTCAATATTAAACCTGTCTTGTACAAAGTTATCTGTAGATTTGTTTAATGTGGCTCACGACAATTTACAAATTCACAGTACCACACCCTGTTGTGCAATTTATGTGACATCCAACAAAATTTTTAACCAATTTGATCCTGTGTGTAAGTAAGAACAACGAAATTATGTGATTTGACCTCAGGTATGTTGGTCTGCTGTGATACAACATGTGATCGGAATCATTTTTGCACTGTGCAACAATCTGCAGGAAAGCTTATTGTAACTAAATCATATTACTCCATGGTACAATATTATTGTATGATGATGCTGTATGCTGAGCGGCCTGCTTTATAAATATAAAGTTATTAAATTTTTTTATTTAATTGTAACTAAAGAACTATTACACCAGCTAATACTAACTTGCTTTTTTTAGTGTTCTACTTTAAGCAGTTCAGGGTTTGGTGCAGATTATTGTTCTTATAGGATCAGCAGGGTAAGTGAAAATTATAAGTTTTTGGGTAGAAATTGATTGCTCGCTTTAATGTTTTGCAGATATATTATTCATATTTTTATTTAGTTTTTTTACAAACAAATTTTGGCATAGTTGCTTTCATTTTTTAAGACTAATTTTAAGTTGTTTAATAACTGCTGAAGTAAAACAATGTCAAAGCGTTTAAAAATTAAAACTTCTACTTGGTATCGACAAGTGGATAAAGTAGTAAGGGACACGTTAGAAAGTTTGAATATTCCAGGGACATCTAGTACTGATGAAACAGTACATAACAATGACTATGTGTTAGATGAGAACATTATATCTGTAAAAAGTGATGCAGATAGTGTAACTTTAGCAGAAGAATTGTTTTTTCCTTCAACATCAGATGAGTCTGATAGTCAAATTAGTCATGAGGTTCAACCTATTTCAAATATTTCCAATACTATTGATCGGTTGAAGCATTGGGCAGTAGAAAATCAAATTTCACACAAATCTTTGGGTCAGTTACTAGAAATTTTGGGAGATAGTGGTTGTTCACAGTTTGATTCAATTCCAAGAGATCCTAGATCGTTTTAAAAACTCCTAGGGATATTATAGTACGTGATGTAAGTCCTGGTCATTATTATCACATTGGAATAAAAATTCAATTGAACAACAGTATACAAGTTTGAGAATTAGACCTGTAGATACAATTAAAATTTCAATAAACATAGATGGGTTACCTCTAGCTAAAAGTACATCAAGTCAGGTGTATCCAATTTTATGCATAAATAATAGTGTTGAAAGTTTGCACAATGTTTGTCTTGTCGGTATTTACCACGGATATGAAAAAACCCAATAGTTTCAATGATTTTTAAAAGATTTTGTTTGTGAGGCACGCGATCTGATTCATAATGGCATTGAAATATTTAAAACGAAATATCATTTCGAAATTTCTATGTTTTTATTTGATGCAGTGGCTAAAGCTTCTGTATTGTATATTAAGGGTCATGCAGGATATAATTCATGCACAAAATGTGACCAAGAAGGAGAGTATGTAAAAGACCGAATGTGTTTTCCAAATCTAACATTTAAAAAAGAACACACAATGACTTTATAAATCAAGTTGATAAAAACATCATGTGGGTGAAAGTATTCTAGCAGAGATTCCTAATATTGATCTTATAAAAGATATACCATTAGATTATATGCATTTGGTGTTATTGGGAGTAGTTAAAAAGATTGTTTGTGGTCTTTGGTGTTTTGGAAGTCCACCTCATAAATTTCCCTTCAGGACCATTAAAGTTATTTCTGAACATTTGCAGTCGCTATCTAAATTTGTGCCTTCCGAGTTTGCAAGAAAACCTAGAGGTTTAAAAGATGTAAAGCGTTGGAAGGCAACTGAATTTCGACAATTTCTTCTTTACACGGGTCCTATTGTGTTAAAAAATGTTTTAACAAAATCAAAGTATGAACATTTCTTGATTTTATCCGTAGCTATACGTTTATTAACATCTGAAAAATTTTGTAAAATTGAAACCTATGTAAATTACGCAGATTCACTTTTAAATTATTTTGTTAAAAGTACTAAAGAAATTTATGGACTTCACCTAATAACACATAATTTTCATAATCTACTTCACTTAGCAGATGATGTTAGAAAGTTTGGATCGTTAGAAAAGTTTAGTAATTTTTCAAGTGAAAACTACCTACAACAACTCTTACGACTCATTAGAAAAGCGGACAAACCATTACCACAAATAGCTAAAAGAATTCATGAATTAAATTCTAATCTAGTATTAACTTCCACACTTATTGAATCTGGTTATAAATTATGTTCTGAATATTCAGGTGGCATATTAATATCTGAGTGTTCTGGACCAGAATATAAAATTTTCGAAATAAAAACTTTAAACTTTCTCATTCAGCAAAAGATGGATGTTGCATATTAAAAATGGATTTATAGTCAACATAAAAAATTTTGCATTTCATAAATCTTTAAATACTCAAATTGTAATAGGAAATAATTTCATTGACAAAGAAAATTTCTTCAGTGTACCTTGTGAATCATCTGATTTAGGTATATATTTTGTTAAAACATTAGGACCATTATCATACTGGCCAGTATCTGAAATTTGCAGCAAACTTGTGCAATTTCCTTATCGAAATGGATTTTTGGTGATGGAATTAATTCACCTAAGCTGATTTTCTAATAGTAAGAATACCAGTAATTTGTTAGGTTTGTTTTTTTTAATGGAAGACTAATTGTTACTCTAGGAATTAAGTATTAATTTATGAGAAATGTTAACAGATTAATATTTACTGATATTTTTTTATTTTTAAATGTTTTGTTCAGAAATGTTTGTATTAGTATGTAATTAGAATATAATAGTGATAATAGTTCTACATATAAATTCTTAAATTCGTTGTACGTTGTAATTAATAAAAGAGAAGGTACAATGTCAAGTAAATTTATCTTTTAATACATAATTTTGCATATTACAGATGTGGGTTGTTATAAAATTCACTGACTCTGATGAAGTGGAAGCAGTACCTTCTGTATGGTATGATCAAGAAAAACAAGAATGTTTTTATCCTCCATTTCAAAGGAATGCCCTTGAAAAGGCTATAAAGCAACAATTGCCTCTTCCAGACGATGCAATTGCGGAAGGGTGGAAAACCTACAGAGCAAAGTTATTGTCATATAAATCGTATGACAATTTTGTTACTGCAAATGCAAAAGCTTCTAGGGCTTGCATTACCTCTGATTTATCAACAGCTGAGGAAAGTGATATTCCTAAAAGAAGAATTATTAGAAAACCTCAATTATATTCACCTCCTAATTCATCAGATTCTGACGATAGTAACTTCGGTGGCTTAAAAGACATTCCAAAAATGCCAAACGGTGGGTTAACTTGAAATGGACAATTTTTACATAAAATTATCTTCTTTTGGATATATTAATACTATATGTAAACATGGTAAGCAATTAGATTTTTAATATAGACATTTTGTTTAGGTGCCAATAAACCGGTGCAGAAAAATCAATCTTTAAGACCTCAATTTAAAAGTATTCCGGACAGTCGAGGTAAATATGCAATAATAACACCAAAACTACAATCAACAAAATGACTTTATGTCACAATAAAATATGCGTAAAACAGCAGTTAGTGTTCTTTGATTTGATGGTTGAAGATTATTTTATTTTTTAATGTTTTAGTGTATTGCTTTTTAAAATTACTCTAAAGTAATCTTTAGAAGAATATAATATTTATATTTATTTTATCCATAACAAAATTATACAATTAAAATTTACTTTTATGTCTACAGGAACGAATACAGGTTGTTCAGAGAAGTCGCAAAGTTTTCAAATTGAAGACTGCCAAACTGGTGCTGAAGAAAGTAAGTTTTTAAACATTAATTTCTAATAGCATATAGTATAGAATAGAATCAAATAACGAAAGAACTTTTATATTAATCGTACAAATTAACTCTTCTTTTGGAATTTTAGATTTAAGTAATGCTGGAACATATGATAGTACTGTAACCAATGTTATGGTAAAGCAACTGATTTATATAAAAAAAATACGTACAATCCATTGACAAAAGATTGATCTATTGAGTGAACAATTGAAACAAGTCTCCGTATCGTGTGAAGCACAACCTAGTGTCGATACAGAAAAATGGGAATTACTGCCACTGCAAAATATGGAACAATTTAATGCATTTGAAGACAAATTAAAAAATGAAACATTTTTTAACGACTTTGTAAGTATTACAAAGAATGAGCTATCATTTTAAATTACTACGAGTGCATTCGTCGGTGTCTTACAAAATTAATATCCGACGATTTGGCGAAACTATTCACCATGCATGGTTTTAGAGATGGCAAAAAACCTTTCATAAAAACATGTATTCACCAACTAATAATAAGTTAGTGTATGCATATTTTTTGGTAAATTTTTAAGTATATGTTTTCAGATACCATGAAAGTTACAAATGAATCGATATCTATTAAGGACATAGAAATACAAATTGGTTTGTGGTTGACTAAATCTACCGAAAGATTAAAAAAAAACAAGAACCAAAATAGTGACAGTGTTGTCAATTAATAAGTATAATTTAAATGTAGTTACTATAAAATGCTAGTAAAATAAAATATATATTTCCATAATTATTTTATATAATTTACATTCGTAATTCAGATCATCGAACATGCTACAGCTACTAATGCCGCTACAAGAGAATAAGATAAAAATGATTAGAAGAATAATCTAAAATATTTTAGTATTAAATAAATCTATTAGAAAAACAAAGTATAATTGATTTTGAAAAAAATGTCCTAAGATTAATGTGGATATATTAATTGAAGAATATCATAAAATTATTCTGTTCAAACTATGGTTATTCTGGGGATTATTCCCAGAATAATTTTAGTCGAAAAAAAAGTGTCCATTTGGATATTCTTGGAATAACATTAAATTGAATAGAATGTTCTACGCATAATCTCAGAATGTATTTATTTGAAAAAATTATTCTCTGGACATACTGATAACATTTTTGTGCTGTCTGGGAAATAAATCTATTAGAAAAACAAACTATAATTGATTTTAAAAAAATGTTCTAAGATTAATGTGGATATATTAATTTAAGAATATCATAAAATTATTCTGTTCAAACTATGGTTATTCTGGGGATTATTCCCAGAATAATTTTAGTCGAAAAAAAAGTGTCCCATTTGGATATTCTTGGAATAACTTTAAATTGAATAGAATGTTCTACGCATAATCTCAGAATGTATATTTATTTTAAAAAATTATTCTCTGGACATACTGATAACATTTTTGTGCTGTCTGGGAGTGGTACAAACTACATTTAAATTAAAACAACCCACATATAACTTTTAGTAAGGCATAGATGCTGATACTGTTTTAAAAAGTAAATTAAAATAAATAGTCATGAAACAAAATCTGTAGGTTTCAATGGGATTAACAAATTGGAATAGGTAACGGTCAACTACATCCTTACCATGGTTTTGCACAGGCTCTGTCGGAAGCTGATAATGACAGGCGGGCATATCAATAATACGTATATGCAGGCGGGCCTACTTTGGTTAAGAGAGATGAGCAACGGAAATTCTCAATTCCTGTCCTTGGTTTTATGGAATGATCAACAATGGCGTAACTACCGCCGGTCCAGCGGATGCAATGCGCGGTGGGGCCCCGGACTACAAAGGGCTCCCATTTGAGGTTTTTTGCTTGTTCCTTACAGTTGAGAACAAAAAGTAATTATTTATTTTGGTATGATTTTTAAAAAATGAAAAATAGGATTCAACATTTTTCAATAAGATCCGTAAAATTTACTGCACACAATTTTTTTTATTAAAGGATTTGCATGTTGTGTATGAATCTCTCCTGGGGGCCCCGGTTCCAGATGTTCAATCTAACAGCTGACTATGAAAATTGTATAATAATCTTATACAGGGTGTTTCTGAAAGGTGTGTGCATGGCTTTACCAGAAGTTCTCTGGCTCAAAATAGACCGTTTGACATCAATTTACCTATAACAAAAAGTGCACCATAAGAGCGCCAGAGGGCGTCAAACTTTTTAAAAAAATATTGTTTATTGGGAATAACTCGAGATGGGTTTGACGGATTTTGTTCCATTTTCGTATGCTGGTTGTCTGCTTCCGAAGACGTGTTTCTGTGTAATGTATTCAAATTTCTGATGCCAGGAAAAGTCGTTTTCATACAGGTACTGTCAAATAAATGATAATATTAATTAATATAAGAAAGGGCAACTGACATAATAAGAGCGAGCAATCAATGTTATTGTTAACCAATTTATGAATAAATGATATAGAATTACGTGCTCTTCTTTTTCAAGGGATTGAAAACTAAACCTACTTAATAACAAAACATGATCAGTTCCATTCGTTGGGATAATTACAAAAATTTTAAAAATCTACGTTGTACCTTTTCGATCGTTTGAAATATGACGGTGACCAAACAAGAGAACAGTATTCTAATTTAGAAGCACTAGAGAATAATACAAGCTAACTAATGCATTGTTTACATTTTGAAATCTCTACAATTTCTATATATAAAACCCTAACGTGCAATACGCCGAGGAAACAATGCGATCGATATGTGAGTAAAGTTTAGTTTTTCGTCAAATAGAACACCCAAATCATAAATATTACTACAACGTTCTAACTTTATTCCATTAATGTGGTAGCAGTGTTGAATGGTGTTTCTTTTCTACTAAAAGTCATGACATTACATTTCCTATATTAAGTTGTAGATGATTTCTATTACACCACTGATGTATTAGATTAATATTACTCTGTAAAAAGTCACAGTCATTTGAAGATTGTATTTCACATATATTTTTAAATCGTCTGCATATAAAGTTTCTCACAAAGAATCAGATTAGACAAGTCATTAATAAATACCAAAAATAATAATGGTCCAAGATTAGAGCCTTGAGGTACTCCAGAGTTAATTTCATAAAAATGTGATGTATAGTGATTGTAAGTGACTGCTTGCTTCCTATTCAGTAAATATGAATAAAGTAATTTACAAAGCGGATTATTGAAACCAAAGAGCTTTAATTTATTAAGCAGTATATAAATGTCAATCTTGTCAAAAGCTTTTTGCATGTCAGTGTAAATAACATCGACTTAGCTCTGATTGTCTAAAGGGTTGGATAGAAACTGTGTACTACAGACCAAATTAGATGTAGTCGATCATATCGATGCAAGGCGCATCCATACGCTTAAAAGTTCAAGTAGACTGCTAGTAGGCTATGCGATTATGTCAATCCGATTTGAAACTTTCTGCGTAAACCCTCACGCTCTCCCGACATTGCAAAAGCCGAACACTAACAGCATATCAGTCGGTTCGGCAAATGTGTGCCCCATTTTTCAAGTAGTTAATCGCAAAATAGAAACGTGAGTAATCTTGGAAGATCCGGAAATGAATGATAGATTTGATTGCATAGCCTATTAGCAGTCTACTTGAATTTCTAGCGTATGGATGCGCCTTGCAGGGATTTGATTTTAATTTTTCTGATCGAACTAATAACATTAGCGCAATTTAACAAGAAAGAAGAAAGTTTTCAGATTGTTTGTTTTATTTGTCAATATTATTTTGGTTTCGTATCGTTGACGGTTGTTAAAATATTATCATTTATTTGACAGTGACCGTATGAAAGCGACTTATCCTGGCATCAGAAATTTTTACATACAACACAGAAAAACGTCTTCAGAAGCAGACAACCAGCATACGAAAGCGGAACAAAATCCGTCAAACCCGTTTTCGAGTTATTCTCAATATACAATATTTATTTGGAAAGTTTGACGCCCTCTGGCGCCCTTATGGTACACTTTTGGTTATAGGTAAATTAGGGTCAAACGATCTATTTTGAGCAAGAGAACCTCTGGTAAAGCCATGTACACACCTTTCAGAAACACCCTGTATATACTGAATAAATGTTGTTCGGTTTATTCCATTTTTAAGCACGTACAGGCAACATTTGTTGACTCAAATTTTAGGAAGTTTGAATAGAACCCAGCGATTCTGTAATAATGAGAGTACATATGTTATGACAAAATTGTAATTTTCAGTGTACAGCACGTCCCAACCGTAGGCGACAAGACAGGTTGGCGGACTTGAGTATTTTGTCCATAGAGAACAAGGTAGCCAACTCCTTGAAAGTGAATCTGGTCGAGATTATCGATGCGTTCGTTAAAACGAAAGTCCGGAGGGTTAGAATCTAAGTATGTAATCCTTGTAAACATGTAAACTGTAAATCGACAGATCTTAAACGTTCGAAATAAGCAAATGAAAACAGTGTCCAAAATTTTCCTTCTTTTCCGTTTTTTTGCTTTGTAAGGTTGGGCCCCGGAACGACTATGCATCGGGGCCCTGGGAGGGATGGTTACGCCACTGCTGATGAAGCCACTTTTTCAGTTGTGGTAAGGTACATTTGCACAACATGCATTATTGGTCGCAAACCAATCCGCATTGGATGCGCGAAGTAGATTAGCAAAACAGGTGGAGTGTAGTAACGTTTGGTGTGGTATTTTAAGAAACAGAATTATTGAACCGATTATTTTTGACGATCATCTTAATGGTGAATCATATTTGAACTTTTAGAAAATGACTTACCTATCCTTTTGGAAGATGTTCCAATTGACTTAAGGTTGTCCATGTGGTATCAACATGACGGATGCCCTGCACACTTTTCGCAAAGGGTCTGTGATTTTTTAAAGGTTAATTACCCGGATCGCTGGAATGGGACAGTTTGTTTCCTTGGCCACTCAGATCCCCGGATTTAACTGCTTTAGATTTTTATTTGTGGGGCCGAATAAAAGGCATTGTTTGTAAAACGCAACCAACCACACAGGACGACATGATTGGGCAAATTAAAAACACAATAAATTCGATTTCAGGAGCTGAAATTGAAACAGCTGTACAACAAATGTTGATGATTGTATTTTACAAAATGGAGGTCATTTTGAACATTTATAAAAGCCTTTCCATTAATCCTTTAAAAACGTTTGTTGTTTTATGGCCGTTGGCGTTTACACAGGCTCCAAATGTCGTCTTTTACATAATTTAGACTAGTCCTAAGCCTAGATAAAGTGTGAAGGGAGGCATGAAATATAACATGATATCAAAGCTAATTGTTACTAATCCTAGCTACCAAACTAGGAAAATAACTATTTTTTCAAATTAAAGTGTGAAAATGTAATCTTTCGACAATAACGGGTGAAGATATATCGAACTGCGGTTTTTCGTTTCTCTAGCAAATTTAATCTACTTTCCGATTACGACATCAAAATTATACTGTATGTGGCAAAATTGAATAAACTGTTATTATCGCGTACTGCGCTCTCTAGCAGTTTTATTTGAAACTGTCGAGCGCCGATGAATACGGTATTTGAAAACACTGACATTTCTCTTACAAACAAGCTTGAGTTTTCTGTAATCAGATAAGTCATTAAAAAATACAGTCATTTAAACTATTAGACATTGTGGGGCTTCTCCTTGTCTTATTAAGGCCGGTACGCCAATGACCCTCAGACAAAACTTATGCTGAATTATTCAGGCTTTCTAATGATGTTATTAAAGTCATAGCTTCATATGAAAATTTTGAGAAAAATCTTAAATTTTAATGCCTCGCCCTGTCAATTGCGTCCCCTTGCGGTGAAGTTCGGAGCTTAAAAATAATTTCCAGGATTTTCTCATAACCATTTTAGCAATCAAAATTTTTTTGCTGAATTTCTACCAACAGCCTATACATCTATGAATGTAGTAATTGTACTTCAGTAAAATTTTGTACTAAAATAATTTGCGCAAGTTACTGCGCATTTGTCGTGTTGTTACTATGCCAGTGGCGCACCATGAACATGTGGTGTTAAAGCATCTGAACTTTTCCTCAAACTTTTTCTTCACCAGTGTCACCGCACATCGGACCTGCGCTATAAATATTGAAATCAAAATTTTCCCATGTATTTTATATGAAGTGTAACTACTTCATTCGTAGATGTATAGTGTGCCAAAACAATGTATAATTTGTTATGTAAAGTTTCATTACGATAGCAATATCTAATGACGTCACGCAGTAGTTTGTTACAAGGTTGATATGTTGGCATATAACTTTGAAGACTTGTCAACAACTAAAGTAACTTTAATTTACATTATGGTAACTATCAGTGTTATATTAGCTAAAATAAATTACTAAGTTTGACATCATCATATTCTTAGCGTAAACAGGCAGAAGCATTTAGGAAAGGAAACAAAGCTATAATAAAAAATAGGCACAAATTATGAATGATATATATATTTAAAATTAAAAAAATTAATAGAAGGTGTTTTCTACACATTTTTTTCAAATTTTGCACATATTTTTTTGCCCATGTATTTTTTTTATTCTTATCTTATCGTTTTTAATTTTTTTTTAATCGTATTTTTAGTTCTTTACTTGTCAACTTGTTTTATTTTTATTTAACTGCTTTGCAATTTTCTTCCTTTAGTTCTTAGTTTCATGTTTAATTCTTTACGCTCTTTTTTACAATTATTTCTATTTTATTTTTATATTTAAAACCATTCTATTTCTTGTTATTACTTCACAACAAACATCTATAGTAAATACAGAATGTTATACAGTATTGAAGTAAATTTAATGTATGAAAAATATTGAATTAATGTTTTGTTAAATAAAACTAGTCGTTGTTTATTTATGTTTTTATGCTCAAAATTAGATTAAAATATACTGCTTTCTTATTGAAATATAAAAAAATTGAATTAATTTTGAAAATTAAAAGCAAAAAAATTACATTTCTTTAACTTTTATTTGAAAATATTTTTTCTAAAACGTATTGTTAGTACTTTTGTATAGCACTTAATCGTCTTGACTCTTCTTTTATCAAGCGTTTTTTATATTGTTCAGAATATGGTTCAGTTGAATTAGTAAATTGTAAATTAAATTTGCAAATTACATAAAATGTAATAAAAAGAAAATCTGAACGATTTTGAAAGGAAAGTAAAACTATATAATGAAAAAATAAAAATTGAAGAGAGCTTTTAAATATCCAAATGAAGCCGCGATTGGAAACAAAACAATAAACGATTTAAAAAGAAATATCAGATATAGCCACAATAACCTTGCGGTAATAAATTATCAATATTTTAAAATAAAAAAAACGTAAAATAACAAATACTGTAAATTAAGAAGTAAAAACATAATAAAAAAAAAACTTTGAGCACATTTTTGCTAGTTTTTTTTACTTTTGCCATTTTTTATTTTTTGAAAGTTTATTTATATATATTTCTAGGTTTCTTTTTTTTAGCTTTGAAACACTTCTTATTTTATTATTTTTTTTATTTTTTGATTTTGAGTTTTTTTTGTTTAATTGTCTACTGTTGTTTATTTATGCCCAAAATTAGAAAAAAATAAATTGGTCTATTAATTGAAAAATATGAAAGGATGTAATTTTGAAAATTTAAATAGAAATTAATGGTATATTTTTTCCAAATTTCATACATATTTCTTGACTAAGTTAAACAATTTTTTTCTTAGCTTTTCGTGTTTAGTTTGATTTTAAAGTTATTTATGTTTTTACTTTTTTAACTTGTTTTACTTTTAATGCTCTTTATTTAACTGATTTCCCTTATTTTACTTTTTTTATTTTGTTTTTAATTTTTTACCGTAGGTACTTTCTACATTTTTTTTTAAATTCTTTTAAATTATTTTCAGAAAACTAAAATAAAGACAGCCTAACAATATACAGTAGGTAATTGGTGATTGTTTTTATGCCAATGCTTAGTTGGCGGCAAATAATTCAAAATGGAGCATATAACTGCTTACATATCTGTTGACAAAGTTGCTTTGGTGCAGATTACTTTTCTTACGTGCTACGTTAGCACGAGCGACACTAGATGTCGCAATATCTTTGTTGCATTTTGTACAGTAGTGAATATCAATATACACACCTAAACCTCGCAAAAGATTGAAAGCTGTTAGGTGATTCTCGGTGTTTGCTATTGTACAATCTCTTGCGGTATTACCGAAGACGATTCGAGATTGTTTTTATGCCTATGCTTAGTTGGCGGTAAATAATTGAAGAATCGACTATGTAACTGCTTACATATGTTGACAAGGTTGCTTTGGTGCAAATTCGTTTTCGAACGTGCTACTTTATTCCTCTCGACACGCCTGCTTCCCTTCTTCTCACTTTAGTAAACATTTTTGGATCCAATTAGCGAAATATAACAATCACGTGACATTTACTTTTGTACAAAATCTTCACAAATATTATTTATAAAGATAAAGTTAAATATTATCACCTGAATTTTAATTTTTAACATGAACGCACTATACAGGGTGTAACACGTAGAATTTTGATTAGAAGTATATGGGTGACAGAACTTTATTAGACTTTTAAAATTACACCAATAGTGGTTTTCAAGAACGTTCAATTATAATAATATCTTGAATGAGACATTTCCGGTTATACCCGAGGTGGAGTCCATCTTACTTTATTTATATATATATTATTATGTTAAGTAATTATTTCCTTCTTAAATATAACTAATGATTAGTGATTGGACTTCTTGAAGGAGGAGCACCATTCTATATGTATGTTCGTCTTGACAGAGTTTGTGTTTTATAAAGTACATATATATTCATTATTTACCTTATATGTTAATTTATTTATTTTGTGACGTCTTCAACTCATTGTTGTGGTGTCCGTATCTTGTATGTGACGGACCATCTTCTGTTTAGAAGTGTGCACCTTTAGCACACGAAACGTTGCCGGAATAAACACTTGAATGGTTTATGGTGCTCCTCCTTCAAGAAGTCCAATCACTAATCAATATATATTATTATAACATTATCCATTTTGTAATATTTGAAAGTATATAATAATATATACAGGGTTGGGCAAAAGTCCCGGAACGGCTCGATTACAGCCGAACGGGACCTCGTATCAACTCCGGGTTTTTGACACTGTATTCAGCGACATTTTATAACTTCTTGATTCTTTATAAATAACAACAAAAAAAAAAAATAAAAAAAACGACAAATATAGATATAGTACTGAATAAAATTACGTTATGATTGTTATTATTAGTATTTATGAATTTAATGTTTTTTATTTTACCTATCTGTTATTTTTGGTTTTTTAATATTATAATTTTTAATTTATGCCCCTTCAACACAAGCTTGTTTTTTGAAGGAGTTATATTCCAATGTTATTATTATGTATTTACATGTTATTTAAAGTTAAGGAATAAATAAATTGAATTGAAAAAAAGTTGAAAATATTTTTAAAATTTTATCCTAACACAGAGTTTCTATTATTAATAATGTAAGAGTGAATGTATTTGCAGCCGAAAGAAACTTAATCGTTAACTCCTACAGGGTGTTCTAAACTCAGAAGCCAACATGCTTAATTAAAATGATTCACAAGTTGCTTATTTTAAATAGAACAGCCTTTATTTTATGCTGTTTTCTGAAGCATTTTATTAATGCAAATTCGTTTCTCTATACCTAAATCTAACCGTTTAAGAAATATTTAGTATTTCTGTAATTATTATTTTACTACAATAAATTAAATTAAGTAGGCCGATAGTTGTCAATGCTTGTCATTTACAAACCTAGGGTCAAAAAACAATGGGTAGGTAAATAACAAGCTTATTGCAATAAGCAACCAGCTTACTTAATTTAATTTAATGTAGTAAAACTACAATTACTACTAAATACTCCTAAAACGCTGTTAACGGTTACATTTAGGTATTGGGAATGCCAATACGAAACGAATTCGCACAAAAAAATACATCAGAAAGCATTATAAAACACAGGGTGTTCTAATTAAAATAAGCACTGTGTAGGAGTTTAACATCAAGCATGGTTGTTCACTGGTTTACAGTTTAAACTCAGTAACTTTATTAATAACACAGTTCGACAAAAAAAAATTTTTGGTGTTGAGCAGAGATGAGCATGTGATTTATGTGATCCTTGCGTCTAAAAGTGTAGGAAAAGTATATTTTGGGCCAAATTTAACTAGCCGTTCTGGCGGTGGGCGGTGATCGTATTCAAGTGAATCAAAAACAGAATTATTTAGAAAACATCTTTTTATCATTTTGTTACCCTATTTAGACAATTCTGCAGCACAGTGAGCTAAAAAAGTAATTTTGGTGTAAAAAAAATGCATTTTTTTTCTCGATTTTCACATTGAATTGACCTTTTAGAGATTTTTGTAGGAGAGCAATTTCTTTCATTTTACATTCAAAAGAAAGGTAACTAAATGAGCTTTTCGTAGGTTTTTGAATTTTGGGAATCGGACTATTTTTTTCAGAAAAATTGTCCACTTTTGTAATATCATCATTCACGGAAATGCGCCGAATATAGTGATTCAAAATTGGCTAATTTAGCCTGTTTTGTTTGGTAAAACGCGTCTGTCTAATCATAATTTAAGGAACTGCTGGAAGGGATTGAATCAATAACAAAAAAATTGTCTTCCTTAGATGTAAAAAAAGGACCAGGTCTGGATGGTCTTCCACCCAAGTTTTTGAAACAGTGTGCTACTTCTCTCTCTTTTCCTTTTTATATAATATTCAATAAGTCTTTATTATATGGTATCTACCCTGATGATTTAAAAATTAGTTATATTCTCCCTCTTCACAAATCTGGTTCAAAGAATGACATAAAAAATTATCGTCCCATCACCATCCAATCTTCCATTGCTAAAACGTTTGAATCTTTAGTGCTAGATGTTATTAGACCTCAATTTAAGCAGGTAATTAGATTTGATCAACATGGTTTTACTTCAGGCAGAAGCACTTTAAGCAATTTGCTAGTTTTTCAAGATTACATTTTAAATTCCTTTGATGATTTGGGTCAAGTAGATACATTATATTTAGATTTTGCAAAAGCTTTTGATAAGGTTAGTCATAATCATCTTATAGCTAAGCTTAAATGTTATGGCATTTGTGGTGTATTGCTAGATTGGTGTAAAAGTTATTTGTCAAACCGTATACAAAATGTAAAAGTTCAGTACAATTTTTCCAAACCTATTTATGTCACATCAGGAGTACCTCAAGGATCTCTATTAAGACCATTCCTTTTCTTATATTTATAAATGACCTTTCTTTAAACATAAATTCATTAAATAATAAACTCCAAACCTCTGTTAGACATTTACTTTTTGCAGATGATATCAAGTTATTTGTCAAGATATCTTCAGTTGCAGATTCTCAAAATCTTCAGTTATTTATTAATTACATAGAGAACTGGTGTACTGAAAATTCTAACCTACTATAGAATACATGCTCCTAGATTACATGATTATTTTATTCAAGGAAAACGTCTCTCTCGTGTAAATACAATCAAAGATCTTGGTATATATTTTGATTCCAAATTAGATTTTACTGTGCACATTGATACATTAATAAAAAGATGTAATCGACAGTTGGGCTTTATTTTTCGTTTCACTAAAGACTTTCACAGTCCACATGTCCTCAAATATTTATTTACAACTCTAATTCGCCCCTCATTAGAATACTGTTCCCCGTTTGGTCGCCACATTATGTTTGTCATATTAATAGAATTGAAAATATTCAGAAGAAATTTCTAAGAGTTCTAGCATATAAATTAGATCAACATCTTCCAACAAGTACATCTTCATCTCTTGCCAAGAACTTAAATTTGTCAAACTTAAAGAATCGTAGAACGTACTTAGATCTAGTATTTCTATACAAATATTTAATTCACATGTTGATTGCCCTGACTTATTAAGTAAGATAATACTGCATGTGCCAAATATCAGTACTCGCTCAACACATCTTTTGCAAAATCCTTTTATAGAAGAAATTATCTATACAATAGTTTTTCCCTCGATCTTTCAATGCAGCCAATGCTTCTGGAGATGTTTGTTTTCTCTCACCTTAGCAAATTATAAAAAACGAATACATGCATTAGTTTGTGAGTAACTATGTTTATTCTGTGTTCTAATATTAAATATTAAATGTATTGCGGTGTTCTTATGTACTTTATTTTCAATTTTTTGTTTTTGGTTTTTCAATTTTTTGGTTTTAAACTTATCTACCCTTAAGAATGTATATGTATTTCATTTTGAGTGCAATAATTAAACACACTCTTTGTCTCTTTATTGCTGACTCTGATTTTAATTTTAATTTTTAGTATTAATATTAAGTAGAGTTGTATTATGAAATAGTTTAATTTCTAATATTGTATCTATTGTATCTAGGGTATGCCTGCCCGTTAAATAAATAAATAAATAAATAAATAAATAAATAAATAAATAAATAAATAAATAAATAAATAAATAAATAAATAAATAAATAAATAAATAAATAAATAAATAAATAAATAAATAAATAAATAAATAAATAAATAAATAAATAAATAAATAAAATAAATAAATAAATAAGGGATGGGGGTGGGAGTGGTCTGGAGACAAAGATCCGTCGCTATGCTACTACCATTTTCAGGGGTGGGGAAGCATGCAGTTTCAGAGTCCAAGTACGGTGGGCGAGCGAGCAGTGCCGAGGCAGACAGCTCCTCAGTTTATTCTTGGAGTGAAACAGACATCATTGTTGTAGTGAAGTGTGTTTGATTTTTTCAAGTGATAGTGTTTTATAACTGTCTTTAATATGGTTAGTGGCCGTCGTAGTGTGCGAGCTTGTACGCGGTCGCCAGATTCGGTTTGCTATGTTTGTGGTCAACTTATGAATCAGAAGACTGTCCATATATATTCGCTATCTAAGTAAAACGCTGCGTGTGAGCAGCGACACATGAAGTTTGGAAAACCCAGAATATGAAGAGAGCCTATTGATCACATCACGGACTGCTTCTTCTGCATTGTAAATCCTCTAAACCAAAAGAATCTCAATATTCCATCAGCGCCTGCAACTGTACCCCATAGTGCTGAACTTCCCATTCCCGTCTACATCAAACCTCAAAAAAGTCCCGATACTTCGTCTCCAGGTGGGTCCGGACAGACGACCCCGGCAAGGTGTCTCGGGGCCAGCGACTCCAGGCGGCTCCGGACAGTCCACCACAGCTGCGTCGTTGCAGGGTACCTCAGACCAATCGTCTCAAGACGCTGCTGCTGCGGGAGACCGGACATCCAGTTCAGAGTGGGATATGCCAAGCACATCAAAAAAATCTCAACGTTACTTTTCGAACCAGAACAATTTAGACGATTATTGCAGGAACCGAGCTTCAAAAATATAAAGCCTTGTTTTTGGTATCCACATTAAAGGGATGGAATTTGGTAGTGTCAAGGTATCCACTTACAGAAAACGGCACGAAGCTTTTGCGTCATTTTGTACGGAAGATGGTGAATTTAGCTACTGTCACGATGTGAAAAGGTGTGTTTGAAGAGGTAGGCATTTGAGTGTAAACCGGAAGATTAGCACCATGGGAATGAGTATCCATCCGTACCAGTAGCTCACTCCACTAAACCTATGAAAGCGTAAAGGCTAAAGGCATTACTTGCAGCTATAAAGTACAATGACTTTAAGTGGGAAGTTATAGGAGATTTTAAGATGATTAGATTTTTAATGGGACTGCAATCTGGTTGGACCAAATATCCATGCTATTTGTGCTTGTGGGATAGCAGAGACCGTAGCTCACATTACGTCCAGTCAAAATAGCCACTGCGTGAAATTTTGAGGTAGGACAGAAAAATGTTTAATCGGATCCATTAGTACCAGCTGAGAAAGTTTTGTTACCCCCTCTCCGTATAAAACTTATTAAACAATTTATTACTGCTTTAGACGTAAATTCAGTTGCTTTTCAAATGTTGGCAGACATCTAACACCTGCAAAAATAAAACCCGGTGTTTTTACGGGGCCACAAATTAGGACGCTCGTAGGACAAGAGGAATTCACTGATTTGGTAAACGCAGAGCAAAAGGCAGCATGGGATAGCTTTAAGGAATTGGGCACCGGATTTCTGGAAAATCACAAGGCCAAACTATGCAAAAATAGTCTCCAAAATGTTGCTTAATTTCCAAGCTATGGGCTGCCGGATATCTTTAAAGGTTCACGTATTTCATTCCCACCTTGATGTCTTCAAAGACAACTTAGGAGATTTCTCAGAGGAGCAGGAGGAATAATCATGAAAAAATTTTTGTTTTTGGTAACACTACGATACTAAAAATATTTTTTAGTTAATTTTTTCTTTGAAACACAATCTCGTTATAAATTTCTTTGAGCTTAATTAAAAAGACTACGCTACAATGTTTTGGCCCAAAATATGCTATTCCTACACTTTTAGACCCAAGGATCACAGAATTCACATGCTCATCTCTGCACAACACCAAACATTTTTTTTTCGAACTGTGTAATAGAAATATTGTTACTTCACGTGTTTTAGATAAAATTTTAAAATATATTTTAAAAACAAATTCTGTCAAAAATTTACCGCAGGACTTTAAAATAAAAGAAAAATACTAGTTTTCATTTAAAATAAGCAAGATGGACTCCACTTCCGGTATAATCGGATGTGTCCCCTGTAGTGATGTGCCTCATTCATAGGATTATTATATTTGAACTTAACGTTCTCAAAACCACTACTGGTGTATCTTCGAAACTAAAAATTTGGGTAACCACAAAACAACAACATCAAACACAATCTATTGATATTTCTTATCTTTTTGTGCCAAGACTTCCATTGATTAATCCTAAAAGCAAACAAAATTTGTATTTTATGACCAATTTAATTAGCTATTTCATATATACACACAGGAAACATCAAACTTCATTGCACACACGTAATCATTACAATTAAAAATATCCTTCAACGAAAACAGATTAGGTACTAAATTTTTTTTTATAAATTAATGAGATTTCCCATAGCAGCTTCAGTCTTCTCCTTTTGTAGACGTTGAGCGTGTTTCCACGAATTAAAGTCACTTAAAATAGGTCTTCCGTACGAGTTATGTAACTCCCAGAAAGAAATACTTATTTTAGCATCACTATGCTTTATATTATCATCTATGCGACCTGCAAATGTGATAATCATGACGAAGTTTAATCGTAACTTACACACCTGCGAGCCGCATGCTATGAGATCTTTGATGCGGATTCGCTTCCGGTTTATTGAAGGGATTGTGACGTTGGCGCGGAGGTGGTACTGGTGATCCAACAGCTTGGGCCAAAGGTAGAGGCGTTTCTAAAGTAACATACCAAGTACTATTACCATTTAACAAAACCATTTTTATAAAACATATTGACAAAGACCAGCAATTGTTTGTTTAATAACCGTATCTAATCTATCAGGTGATAATATCAAAGATTACCTTCAATGTCATCTAATTGACGTTGCAATTCTGCCACCATCAACTTCATGTAATCGTAACTTGCACAAGCCAATGCTTTCATCCATTGCTCCATTGAATCTTGAGATTCCGCTGCAAGGACGTAACTTCGATTGTTTGTACCGTGGAATTCGATTTTGAAGCTAAACTGTTCATCATCTTCATCTAATTCTGAATAACACATGTATAATGGGCTTTAAAAAATAGAAAGACTCACCAATTGTACATCCCTCTAATATTATTACTCCTATAGGTTCACGCTCGCCCTTCTTTTCAAAATAAAACAATAAATTTCCTTTTAACACGAAATAACGTTTTTGAAAGGTTTTATTCACTTCACCCTTTTTGTTAAGATACCCTTCTTTGTCGATTGGTGTGGCCGATACTGCAAACGCAGATAAATTTTTTCTCATTAATTTTCATTCTAAATTTTGAACTAGTTTGACATGTTTACGTTTGACATTTATCAAAAAAAAAAAGGTTATGTTTACCACTTCGTACCTATTTTCTTATTAGCACAAATTTTCATTACTTAAAAAAAGGTTCCAAAACTTAAACATAAATTAATAATTGACCTTGAAAATACATCCAAATTTTTTGTCATTATTCATCAAAAGAACAATAACTATATTGGGTATAAAATCGGGAAAAATAAATTCTTGTCACCGATTTGAATAAAAATTAATGAATGCACTAATATTAAGGTGTAGAATACAGAAAAGAATCAGTTGCCATGAAAATTTTACTGTGGAAATTATATGCAAGTTGTAGGGAAAAAAAGGTTTTAATGGGAAAAACGTAGTTTATACAGCAATTTTAAAAATCCGAAGAAACGGTTTAGTACTATTGTGTTCTATGCATTGATTTACATCATATTATATTAAAAAGCAAGATAATTTTTTGTCATTTTTCATCAAAAGAACAAAGTCTGGGTTCTAATGGGAAAAATTTGGTTAACATGGTCATTTCGAAGAATTTGAGGAAAAAGAAAGTTGTATAGTCTTCAAAATTTTAAATAAATTGTTATAAAGTTCATCACAACATTAAATATTCAATAAATAGATTTTCATTATATGTTTCCTGTTAGGGATTTCCGGGAAATATAGCACTAACTCTTCTAATTCGCCAACTATTTTGACAATCTTCAGCTACAGCTACTATATCACCTATCTTGAGATTATCGTTTTTTAAATGCCATTTGCTTCTTTTTTGTTGGTTGGGTAGATATTCCTTTTTCCACCTTTGCCAGAATCTGTGAGTTAGATATTGTAAAATGAGCCACTGTTTACTGCCTTATAAATCAGACCATGTAAAAACGCCTGGAAAAGTTCCGTATTAAGAGTTTCAATCAAGAGTTCATAGGTGTGAGAGCTTGTAACTCATCATCTGGGGTACTTGATATATACGAAATAGGTATATGATATTTATAGGCTCTCAATTTCATAAATCAAGGTGTACAAAACTTCATCAGTGGGATGTTGTTCTTTCAGTATGACGTACAATACTTTTTTAACTGACTTGATTAAGTGTTCCCATACACCAACATCTATTTACATTTGTTTTTTGAGAAGTACTTAACATTAATTTTGATCCATATCTTCTAAACTTCTCCTCATTTCCTTTTCAGCCCCTACAAAGTTCGTCCCATTGTCTGAGTGTATTTCTAATGGACTACCACGCCTACTAAAAAATTTTCTAAGTTCCATAATTACCGAATCTGTTAAAATGGAGTGTGCTATCTTTAAGTGAACTGCTCTAGTATTAAGACATGTAATATCTTTTTTGTACTCATAGCCTAAGATTACTGATTTCCCGGTTATTCTCGATGCATGGGAAGTTCGATTTCCCGCACCGCGGTGTTTGTTAGTTTCCGGGGGAATAGGGAAATTTTGTTAAGTTGGTATTAGTTGACAACGCAAAGCAAATTGTCAAGTAATCGGCGGGACAGTACTACCAACTCAAATTTCTTGTAAACACAAAAAACTAAACAGTTGTGAATTTATTTATTTATGAATTATTACTGCAGTTACTCGTTACAAAAAATAATATACTTAATTTTATCGAGAAGAAATTTTCCTCATTCGCACAACAAAGTGCTCATGGGGGAAATTTATCTTCCCGAACTCGTTAGATAAATAACTATTATATCCACACTTCGTTTTACTTTCACCAACAAACAGCCAAAATAATCAATTCCACAATAGGAAAATAGCCGTGTAAATGCCTTTAACCTACTTTCAGGAAGTGGTGCCATTTCTGGTGGTTTAATTTGGGTTTTCTTGATTTTACAAAACTGGCAACTCTGCTAAAACCTTTTTGACACTTTGACGTAGGGTAATAATCTAGAATTTCATCTCAAATTGTTCATTAATGTTTCTGTACCTGTGTGATATAACATTTCGTGGTAATAGTGGATCAAGAGTCATACTACTCTACTGTTCTTCCCTGATGGAAGAATTATCGGGAATTTAGCGTCGTGGTAAATATCCGCATATTTGATTCGGCTGTCCATCCTGAGCACTTTATTTTCATCTATAAATGGAGACAGTTTAAACAGTTTAGAATTTTTTAAAACCTGTCGGTTCTTTTTTAGTGCTTCCAAATCCTCAACAATACTTTTCAACTGTATATTTTTCAATCATAAGTTTTCAACCCTTTTTAATTCTTCTGGCGACAATTCTCCTTTCTTATATTTCTTTCTTGTTGAATTTACAATTTCTTGAATTCTGTGAGCTTCAAAAGATTTTAATCTTAGTGTCTTTGAGTGAATCTATGTCAAAACTACCTTCGAATTTATCCTCCAGAAAATTTCTGAGATTTTATAGTTATATTCTTTCTTAATTTGACATCCTAGCCGGGTTGCTAAAATCGCTGCTTGTAACTCCATTCTTGGAAAATTTATAGTTTTTCTAAGAAATCCAAGCTTACATTTTGAAGATACCAAAGATGTTTCTAAAATATTTCCTAATCTACTTCTAAAATATGCAACAGTGCAAACAGCTTATGTTCCTTACATCACTAAAAACATGTAACTGGACTTCTTCAGTTCGAAATGTAAAATGCATCCTAGGAATTTCAAACTGATCTATGTTGAGTATTTGTTTAGTCCATGTTTTTCATTTTACAAATATTGCATCGTCTACCTGTTGATCCCATTCTATTCCTTTTTCCCAGCACTCTTGCATTATGATTTGGCCTGTACTTATTAATAGAGTTATAAATCCAATAGGGTCATATACAGTCATAACTAGCTTAAGAATCTCTCTTTTTGTAGAAGTTTTTGTACCATCAAGTATACCTGCATCAATTTTATGATATTTATTCTGAAACAGAAAGATATCCTTTCTCACGTCCCAAAACAATCCTAATACCCTGTCAGTTTATTAATCTTTGCATTGGTTACTTGATGAAACAGTCTCTTGAGGGATATTCTTAATGGTTTCTTGGTTATTGGCTAGACAGTTTACCATCTGAAAACCTCCTCTTGAGTGAACCTGCCTAACAGTTTTAATTGTTCTTATAGCCTCTTCTTATGGTTGGTTTACAGTCTAAGTAGTCGTCAACGTAATGTTCTTTATGCATTATCCTGTGGATATCTGGATATTCCGAGGTAAATCTTCACCGTTGTGCCATAGAAGGAGAACCTACGGCTCCAAAAATCATTACTCGCATTTTATATGTATCAGGTTCTTTTTCGCGATCTAAGCCTCTAAACAGAAATCTTTGACATGTTCTGTCTTCTTTTCTAATAATCACTTGGTGGAACATCTCCCTAATATCTCCACAGTAGGCATACTTTTATTCTCGGAACCTCCACAATAGCGAGACAATGGATGCATAAAAATCGGGTCCTCTTAATAAGAAATCATTAAGGCTTAGTCCATTTACCTTCGCTACGGCGTCAAATACGAACCTGAGCTTTCATGGCTTATTAACATTGTTTGCCCCAAAATGTGGAAGATACCATACCATTCCATTATTCTCATTTTATTCTGCTTTTGAAATTTTTTCAGCATATTCTTTTTCTACATATTCTTCGATTTTCTTAGCGAATTCAAGATTCTTGTCCATTTTTCTTTCCATGCCATCTACTGAAACCTACTGGAAGGACAATATTTTCATCTCTCCAAGGAAGTCCTATTTGAAATCTGTTTCTTACCCTTTCAGTTGTTTTCTTAAATAATTCTAATGCTCTCTGATCTTCTCTTGAAAGTTCTTCACCATCATTTACCCCTATATTTTCAATTCTAAAATTGTCTTCTATTAACTTTGATAGGTACTCATCGTCGTGTTGGCAAAGATTAACACTAAAATTAAAATCGTTTCCTTTATTTCTAGTTATATATGGACCGTGAACAACTCATCCTAATCTTGTTTCTGTTAAAGCTAATTTATCAAAACTGGGATGAATTATTTTCTGGGAATTAATTAAACTAACATTGTCCTGTCCTATCAGCAATTTAGGAGAAACATTCTGAATAATTTCTAAAAGTGAACGGTCAATATACGGATATTCATTGCATATATAATCAATATCAACCTTTTGTGTTGGCAATACTAAATTTTTACCGTTCTAACATGACGGAGCTTAAATTTTTCTAAATTACTTATTCCAGCTATATCCATGCTAACTATTTTTGAATGTGGGTTACCTGATTAGTCCACTGTAAGCAAATTGGCAACGTCTGTCCATCTAAATTAATGGATTTGGCTGTTTCATAGTCTATCAGTGTTACTGTAGACTCTTCATCTAACAGCCTAATTGTTTCTATATACTTCTTTGGACCAAACAATTTTACCTTGACTATCTTTAAGAAAACGAAACATTTCCAACAAACCCAAACAAGTGTGAAGTCAATCTAGAAGGTCCTGGAGTTTCCTCTTCAACATTTCTTCTTCTTTCTTCATGTACAAGTCGGTTGTGTTTTCCTTTGCACTCTTTGACGTTACAACGTATCTTCCTAAACATTTCTGCACTCTGTGCCCTGAAACTAAACAGTTATAACAAAAACCATTTTCTTTCACATATTTTCGTCTTTCATGTATATTTATTTTTAAAAAAGATTCACAATTGTCAATCTTGTGGTAAGCATTTCTGCAAAGTTTACAACATTCTTTCTTACCAAAACATAGTTTAAGAGTATCAATGATCGTTTCAACATTGTCTGAGGTACAGAATAGATCTTTCACTGTTTCTCTCGCACGTCCCTGCAGGCACTTTTAAAGACGGTTTAAGTTTTCAGCTTTTGAAAACCTCCTTTCTTTTGTTGAATGCTCAAATTCATTGAGCCAAAATGAAAATTCATGAATATCTCCACTGAATTCTGGCAAAGAGGATGCGTTTTGTCTGCGAGAAATTTTTTGTGTTTCATGACTCAAATTTATCATACATTTAGTTAAATCATCTACCCTAACATCACTAGAATTATCTTTATTTATCAAATTTAAATCAGTACAATCAGATAAATTGGCATTAAATTCAGAATGTAGAGATGGAACCTTGATTTTGATCACTTTTATCTACCCAATTTTAAACGTACTTATGTTGTTCTGACGGTGTATCTTCATCTAAAATAAGTACTTTCCTGGCACTGCTTATCAGAGCGATTTCTTTTTTCTTGCACTTCCTGTAGCTGTAGCTCTAGCATCTGCATTTTAATTTCCCGTTATTTCTTTTCAAGTTCATCTCTTCTAGTGCTTGACGTAACTTTACTATTTATCTTTTCCATTCTTGAACCTTGGTTGTCTTTCTTACTGCCATCACCGGCCAATATTCCACCTTCCTTGGGCTTTTCTTCCTCGTCATAGCCATATCTAATAAGCGGAACTCCAACATTTGACCTGCGACTTTTTCTTTGATGCAATGACATTGCAAGTCTGACGGTTCTCGATATTTGCTTTTAAACCAAAAATATCTCCTCCAAAACTCAGAAGGATCAATCTGTTATCTCGAAGGACCAATTTGTTAGAAAGTTTTTTTTAATCCTTAACAAAAAATTACGTTCAACAGAAAAGTCTAATGACACGTTATTGTCACATTCACAAAAACAATAACATCTATAATCGAAATATTAAAAGGTAAATAAAAATATAAAAACTTTAACAATAACATTTCCTTTAATTCTACCAACACCGACTTCTTTTAAACGCCGAATTTCTATTAAGAATCTTTATGGTTATAATTAACCAACAAACCGATGCCTATAGTTAAAATCAGTTACGCCTATGTATGGTGCTTATGATGATAAATTTTGTTACAATGTTCTGTTTCATTTTATTTATGTGTGTTAGAAAAAAACAGAATCAAGAAACTTAAGTTTGCCGTGTTAATATATGCGACTGTACACTGTAATAATTGTATACCGATTGCACTTAATTAACATTTTTACATTTCCCATTTTGACGTTTTGTTCTGATTGTTGGTTTAATAATAATTCATAAAAATTAATACGTGAAATTAAATAAAATAAGCGACTTCTGATTAAATGTACTATAATTACATGTTATCTGCAATACAGAAACCTGTATAAAAAGATTATACTAACGTCGACATACGTTTATTAAAATTAATTCAGGCAGTTAATTATAAGAGTCACACGCAACCTTATATGACTTTAACTATACACAAGTCAATTGTTTATTTGGCTCAGGTACGATCGGTGTGGTGTATTCTATAAGCTGTTGTGCGCCGTTTCCTTGTAAAGTGTTGACCATATAACTTATTTTCTCTCTTAATTATATGTAATTTCATAATATAATTTAGTTGATTACAAAAGAAGGTAAACATAGTGACCCACATTAATCAATATAGATACAATTACAAACCACCGTAGTAAGGAATAAAACTGAACAGTAACAAGTCAGCATAAGTGCAAACTTGTAATACTAACAATTCCAGCAATTGTCAAACACCTTAAGTAAGTAGATTAATATAAATTGTAAAGTAAGAAATAATTGTTTTATAAGCATTGTATAAATTATTATTAATTTAATCTATAAATAGTGTAATAAGACTGATTAAAACTAGTACTGCATTCATAGTGTTTTACTCAAACTCTCAAGTCACGTAAACACTCTCTCACTCCATTCTTCAGTTTTACAATATTGTCTTTCCATAGAGGAGACAGTAGAGGATTTTACGCCACTTAATTTATTAACGCTAAACGTTATCCCTATACTGCGGCTGTAACATAAATTAACAAAAACATTAATAGCCGACAACGTATTCCTTTATTACGATGACACTGACGTTACCAGACGTTACGCTAATAAGCGATGACGTTTATGTCACCGTAAAGGATCGTTTACATCCACTTAAATTAAATTAACGTACTTAAAATTAAGAATTATAGTAAATGTTTAACATCGTTCCGTTAACACTTGCGTTTACATTAAAGTATACATACAGAAAATTAACGTAGTATACGAGATATTTGAATGAACTTCAAATTAAGAAGGTACTAAATAATTTGTACGTTAATGTAAGTATGATATTTTCTTACGTTAAATTTGAATCTATTTTAGATTATGTTTGTATGTAGTTTTTATCATGAGTGATGGTAAAGTAATGTTCAACGAGGACTTCTTAAGCTAACTTAGTGAATGTAAACGGAAAGCTTCGTTTATTCGTGCGTTAATTCTTATTTTTGTTTCTACGTTAATTTAATTTAATTGGATGTAAATGATACTTAATAAAGAAATTCGATTGTGTGAGTTTTATGCGATTAATGTTTTTCGTTAAGGGTGTGTTTGACCACACCAACAAAAATTGTTGCTATGATAGGGAAACGAAAAAGTATGAAAAGCCAGGAAATGTTGACTACTGACAAGATTGACCATTGACTAGGTGGATTATATTATTGAATAGATGGAATATGGACTATATGGAATTATGGACTAATGACAACTTTGACTATATGAGAAGATTGACTCTACTGCTCAGTTTATTCATATGGTTAGTTTATTGTATGTAAATGAGAAAATTCTAGCCCTGGATGGGGTAGGGATAGCACTATCCGAGTGGAAAAGACCGATGGCCGCAATTTACCAAAGTTCTCCGGATAGAAAGGTCAAAGCAATGATGAAGCATTTCATGATCTAATGGTAAACGTGTGATAGCGATTAGTCGCTCGCCATGCATAAAACCCAAAATATAATTACGTTGACCTCTCTCAACGCAATGACCGCAATCCAATTTCTCGCATAGAAAGGTAAAAGCAATCATGGAGAAGCATATTATGATAAAATGGTAAGTTTGATAGCGTTTACTCGCTTGTCATGCATAACACCCCAAGGTAATCACTTTGACTTTGTTTTTGGAAATAGGGGGCATGTACCACTACAACAGTTATACTTGTTTATCAATGTGAGCAGACTATGATATTCTATCTTGACTCTGGGCACTCGGAGACGTTACCTACGTTGTGCCAGTATGATTGACCACAGGACTTTGGAAATAAGCAGCAATAATACAGCAGTTATAGGTACTACTATCAATGTGAGCAGATTGTGACGGTTTTACCTTGACTCTGGCCACTTTGAGACTTTGCGTATGATGTACTCATATGTCTGACCACAGAGTTTTAGAAATAGGGAAAAATTCCAGTTGACGAATAATACTTGTCAATACAGTATGTCAATATTGTTTGGAAACTTTTATTTACGAACCTATATAGGGAAAACTTTGAAAAACTCAAAATTCAAGATTCATATTCATGAATACTTTTCAGAATAACTAGACATGCAAACCGTATCGGTAATGTCTCAGCTAGTCTAGTCTTCATGTTTTCATCATCTTTGCTGATTCCTTTCTTGAGCCAAAGTAATCTCCTTTGATGGATTTCCATTCCTTCATTCTAGAGTCAACTGTCTCAGGAGCCAAATCATTACGGTGGAATGTCATCAGTTTTTCTTCAATCTTTCTCCAGGCTAGACAGTCACGACCTAATTCGACAAAATACGATGAGCAATAAGAAACACGATGTCAAAAGCGTTGGACTTCCTTTTGACAATGTTTTCTATTGGGCAAGAAACGCACTTGATCTCAACTACTCTGTTCTCCCATTTAAGACCATCCGGAGAAGTAGCAAGGAGCACAAATAGTCTATTTGCACACACTTTACTTTATTGTATTCCTCGAATTTCTCTCTGGGAATTGGTTCTTGTCTTTTTCCTCTGGCTCTGGGATCCCAAAAGCTAACTTTAGCGTCCACAGTGTAGAACAGTTGTTTTATGATGGCGGCGTTCTTTGTACTATTTTTTCTCAGTACTTGCAGTTATCCTTTCCCTCCTCTCCAGAAACCAGCGCTTATCATGTGTCTGTCTTTTTGTGGCCTTTTCGATCTGAATTTGACTTTCATTTGTCATTAATAACTTGTTCATCAAATCTTCAATAAGTTTATTGAGGATCTCTTATTCAACGTCTTCATCGGTCACTCCTTCACCATAATACTTGTCTTCTGGGGCTGCCATTCTTTTTTGAGCCTAGTATCCTTCACCTTTTCTTCTCCTTTGTTTTCCTGTTGGTTTCTCGCTTATGTTTTACTGGTGTTTTCCTACTTTCCCATTGATTAGAAACAACTAGCAAAGGTCTAAGAAGTTGTTAGACGTCACCCAGCTAAGTAGACCCAAATTGAAAGGCAAACAAAGCTGATAAGACGCGAATATTATTTAATTTTTTCGAAATTCAGAACAAGTTGTGCATAATCTGGATGGCCAAAAACTTTAAACAAAATGCATTTGTTTTTTTAGAATACTATCAATTTTTTTTAAATTGTTAAAATAATTTTTTGATCCGATAAGTAATTACATTTTTTTAATTTTTGGAAGTTCACATTATCGAAATATGTTAATCAATATCTTTTGTATTTATCTACTTCATAAGTACGTAATTAAATAATAACAATCGTTTGAATGGATAGATACCAAAATTATTTAAATACCTACTTTAATTGTATTTCCCCTTCGTAATTAGCTAGTAGTAATTTGTTAAAAACATGAAAAGAACCAGTTTGTTTTAATATAAATTAGTCGAAAAAATTAATTACAGTTTCTGGAAGTCTCAAATGAGCATTTCGTAAAATTAATTTATTGTTGTAAAGGTAAAGTTTCTGATTAATTATAATTAAGCTGCAGTATATAAACATAACATTGGATCGAAAAAGAGTGTAGTTTAGTACAAATACAAATTGTTAACAATGTCTCCAAGACAAGCGTTTGCCATCTTGTTAATTGTCGTCAGTACAATCGCTTTTGCTGATGCTAGTAAGTTATTAGATCATTGTGTGTTTTCTAAAATCAGGTGTCAAAGTTGGCGTTGATATTTTGTAATGGTGAACCGAAGTATATTTGACATATTCAAATAAATAGTGAGGTGGCAGGTCCACAATCACAAAATATCAACGCCAACTTCACGTCTGATTTAAATAACAACATACATCCATTGTTTATAAATAATACGCCACTTTATTACTTCAGTGTGTACCAAAATGGGATACGGTTTGGACAAGGACAAACTATATCAGTTCCAGGACAATGCATGCAAGTGACTTGCGAAAATGCTGCAAACAATCGCCAGTCTGGTATTATGTACGTACACATACTTTTTTTTGCAAACAACTAGTCATTTGATAAATTTAATTTGTAGATGTGCATACACTCAACCCAGTACGGGATGCCGTTTGTCACCTACCAACTACCGCTTACCTTATCCTCAATGTTGTCCAGTAGAAGTGTGTTAGTTTTAGAAACTAAATAATTTGTGTAATAAAATGTTATTAAATTATAGTAGAATACACTGTTTTATTCTATTGAGGTCGTTGAGGTTAAAGTTCACCCCATCCAGCCTCTTATTATATGTGATGCAGTTCCATTCAAAATGTCTCATAAAAATAAGAAATGTATCACAAATAGGTTATGTTAGGATTTACGATAGTATTAAGGTAAAAAAACGACACCTACTGGTGAGATATGTAAGCTAAGTAAATGTTCGGGTTCAATATATCAATATACAGAATGTCCCAACTCTATTTATATAGAGAAGATCTTCGATCCTGTACAAACTAAAAATTTTTTCACTTGGAAACACTAACATTACTGACAGAGTTTGTAAATATACGAGACACCTAAAAGAAAGCTTTTATTTTGTGTTTTTTAATAAAACGCCCTGTATATTTTTTCAAACTTTGACGACATTATATATAAGTACCTAACTCAGTACTATACTGTGCACTAGATCTAACGATCTGAACCATGACTAACGTGTCGAATTGACCGTAACATAGCAACTAGCTTAGAAGTATCGGTATCTTTCCGAAAACTGTACAAAATAATGTAAAAATATCTATTATAACGAAACAAGAGAAACCAATGAGTTCTGAGTTGCATTATGACGTATTAGTATCAGGAATACTACCAGCCCATTTGCTACTGTCCTGTTTTCAGTATTTCTCATCTTCCCCTGGAGTTAAGAGTACAGCTGCTGTCTTGTTGAAGCCTGTGAGAATCTTTATATTCTCCTCTGTTAGACTACCATTACAGTAATCGTTTGTCAACATCAATCTTACTTCCCATTAGCCATTTTCCAAAAGTTTCCCCATCTACTCAAAAATTCTTCGATGTGCATATTACGTTCAAAATAGCTTCCGCTTTCTTATTCCTTCCACGTGGGCACGGCATACTCTGTTCTTTGGTGGAATGAAAATCTTCCTTTCTCTCCAAACTTGCTTCAGTACTATTTTCGTAATTGAGCAATGTGTTTCTTTCAGCCTTGGAGAATGACAAATAAAGCACTTACTCTGAGTAAATGAGCAGGACTGTACTCCAGCAATAAAAAAGTGGCAGTACCCTCAGAACCCATAGTTGATTCCAAATTGTAGTCGGAACTGAATGTTTGCTTCACTAGATTGGTTTATTTGGGATTGAAAGTGACTTTGGTTGGAGAAAGTAGAGGAAACTTGAAACGCATGACTGGCGAACATAGACTTAGCTAGATATTGAGACTGAGAGTAGGTCTGTATTGACGAAGCTGGCATAGAATGAGCTAATGACTGTGATGGTGGAACATTCTGAGAGTGATTATCATCAAAGTACATTCCTTCTTCACAACTTCTACCTCCAAACTGATGATTTTAAGCTTGCAATATTTTTTTAATAATCTTATTTCTCGTACATAATTTCATTATTCATCCCTTTTTACTTTTTCTGCCTTACGTTATCGATTCCTTTTATTTTTGTCACTATTTCGGCATCGTCTGTTATTATTTTTTGGAAAACTTCTTTCTCCCAAACTTTAAACGTAGTTTATTGTTTTATAATCTTGCGACCTTTTTGGCAACAAGAATAATATACAGGGTTCGTAATTATTCTGGTCTCGGTTTTTAGGACCTTTGTATCAAATACTATAAAATGTTTAATACTATACTTATTTCTATTGAAAAGCTGCATGTTTTCAAAAACAATGTTTGTTCATACCGGGTGTATAGTTTTCGTTGGGCAGCATAAAGTTACACTTTCTTAAATAATAACCCATCATTTATACAAAGATTGGAAATACTCCACCCTGTATAAAGTGCAATGCTTTTGGCAATGCTAGTAACTTTTGTAGTTGTGAACTTACCACCATACT
The DNA here is from genome assembly GCA_030710515.1 of Abscondita cerata. Lineage (NCBI taxonomy): Eukaryota > Metazoa > Arthropoda > Insecta > Coleoptera > Lampyridae > Abscondita > Abscondita cerata. The sequence goes on from JALBCR010002901.1 coordinate 74,677, forward strand.
ACATTTGACAGTTTTGGGCTGTCAAATAAATTCCATTGTAGAGGGATGGCAGGTTTACAATTACTAAATGTTCGCTAAATTCCAATGCCTACTTCGGCCCCTGATTTAAAAAAAAACACACGTTACTTTATTTTGTTGTAAGTACAACAGAATATATAATACCCTACGCTGCAAAAGCGAAACTCCCACTTATCCGCGTGGCAAAAATTTAGTACTATAGTAACCATTGTTTGGTGGTTTACTGTCAACCTTACTTTTAAATTGTATAATTTATATGTAATATGTGAAAATTTTGTATTGTAAATGTTTGTATTTAAACTACTGCAAGTAGTAAGTATTATCAGAAATATATCATCTCCACCGGAATGTATAAGGCCCAGATGATTCTATATTTGCATGTAAACTTCTCGAAGTTGCCGATAGGTGGCGATGCGTGTTACATTATTATAATATTTTAGTTTCCTGTTATTTTCACACTCTATTTAAAATTAAAGATTAATTCAAACAAACTGAATAATATATCCTAGTAATATTTATACAAATGTAAAATATTAAAAAAATCGTCGTGTGGTAACATTATTTCCGGTATTACAGCGCGCAGCCATCTTTGATGAAATATAATCAATTCTGAATCGATCTCCATCACGACACTATAATCGCGATATACAAACAATAACGAAACCGGAAAGCCAACGCAGAACGCCATCTATCGGTGACTGAAGGAAACACTAACACGTATAGAGAATCTACTGCTTGTATCTATGGGACGTTTTACATTCCGGGAGAGATGATGTATTTCTGGTATTATTCTGTGACAAAATGCAATGTAAGTTGTGTAACCTACAATAAATTATTCAAATTATTTAAAATTACTTCTAAGAACAACCAAAACTATGGCGTTAAGATCACCCAAATTTGACATCAGAACATCAAATAAGCCGCGACGAGTTTCGCTTCTGAGCGTATCGTATTTATTGGTTGTACCAAAAATGGGATACGGTTTGCACAAGGACAAACAAGGGCAATGCATACAGCCAAGATGCTGCAAGCAATCGCCAGTCTGGTATTATGTAAGTACATACAGTTTTTTTTACAAACAACGCGTTAATAAATTTATTTAAATTATATATGTGCGTACACCTATAACCTTAGTAGGGGTTGCCGATTGTCACGCACCAACTATCGCTTCGCTTACCGTATCCGCCATATTGTTTTGTGGAAGTGTGTTAGCACCGTGTAATAAAAATGTCATTAAAGAACATTAAGAACGCATTTTCCTTAATTATCCGATCACAATAGAATTAAGAAAAAATAGTCGTTGTGATGATTTCCGCTCAAGTTCTTCTAATAGTTCTCTGTACAATCGTTTTGACAAATGGTGGTAAGTCAAAATGCATGTTGCATTCATTAAATCTTTCTTTAATCAGCGTGCGTTAAGAATGGGGTAACTTTTGAACAAGGACAGACTATCTCTGTGCTAGGATTGTGTATGCAAGTAACATGCAAAGATCCAGTAACCAACACCCAAGAGGGCATCATGTAAAAGTGAAAAGAAAGTATTTCGAAGTTTAATAATAAAGAAAATTTTAGTTGCTCGTATATGAAACCACGACCTGGATGTTATATGTCGCCAATTGATTATAAAACGTTGTTTCCTCATTGTTGTCCTATAGAGATATGCAAATAATCTTAGTACTAACATAATCTATTCCCAATCTTCGACATCCGGTTGCTGGCACTAGAATAAATGCATGCTAAAATTGAAATAACAAATCACGTCAGTTATTAATTAATTATTAATGTATGAATTCGTAACTAAATAAAAATTTACTGATAATTATATTTCATGTGATGTAAGTTAGTGGATATATGACGCGCTTGAATGATTTTTATTTCGTTTATTTGAAATTTTGTGATGGCGCATAGATTCACTTACTGTAGTTGTGATAGCTGGTTTATGTACAGGATGTGTCACGATGATGGTTCGTTAGACGTTTACGGAAAATTAGACATAGAATTTTTCTGAAAATTTGGTTACTTGCACAGCTAGCCCTGATCTATCGATTTCAAATATTTTCAACGTTGCAACCTTGCCGCTCATATGGAAATGTGGCAACAACTTTGATATTTCAAATGAGACACTCTGTATATTATTATATTTTCAGATTTTACATTGAATTTGTGACGGATTTTTATGGAGGTACTATGTACCAAAAATTGATAGTTTCCGAGTTATTCAATTTTTCTGAAAAAAAAAAATGACAGATGAGACGGAATTATACAAAACCATATCTTTGCAATTTGTCAGCCTAGGGTAATGAAAATTTGTATAACTCAGAAACTCACTCGATCATCCTCAAATTCAAGTCAGTATAAGTCACTAATTTTAAATAGAACACCCCGTATTTTGTTGACCCATCTGAAAGCTGGAGTAATTATCTTTCATATAATAATAGGGTTTCCTATACCCAAGTGTAGTATTTTTTGTGTTATTCACACCTTTATGATTTTTGAAACATACGAGGTAGATCATTTTGTTCATGTGGAGAGGAGCACCCCAAGAGATTTAGATAATCTTCATAAGTAAATTTCATTTGTTGTGCCACTTTGATAGCTAGCAATTAACTACTGGCAGCTCCTTCGTATTATGATTTTTGAAACATACGAGGTAGATCATTTTGTTTATGTAGAGAGGAGCACTCTGTATTTCTTCCTTGAGTTAGTCAAAAGAATTTGATCTCATTCTGAAAAACATTGCCCATATCTGAAATGTAGCCCTAACACGGTTTCTGAGGATTTTCTTAATTCTATTTAAAACTACCGGAAATTAATAGTCAAGATTGCCATGGAAGAAAAAATGCTACTAACTGAATGCTTCATATGTCCGTTTACGAAGGAGCTGCCAGTAGTTAATTGCTAGCTATCAAAGTGGCACAACAAATGAAATTTACTTATGAAGATTATCTAAATCTCTTGGGGTGCTCCTCTCCACATGAACAAAATGATCTACCTCGTATGTTTCAAAAATCATAAAGGTGTGAATAACACAAAAAATACTACACTTGGGTATAGGAAACCCTATTATTATATGAAAGATAATTACTCCAGCTTTCAGATGGGTCAACAAAATACGGGGTGTTCTATTTAAAATTAGTGACTTATACTAACTTGAATTTGAGGAAGATCGAGTGAGTTTCATGAACACCCTGTACGAGGAGAATAAAATCTGATCAAACTTTCTGCAAAAAGAATATTTAGTGATGAGTTATACGAATTTTCATTACCCTAGGCTGACAAATTGCAAAGATATGGTTTTTAAAATGCCGTCTCATCTGTCATTTTTTTTCAGAAAATTTGAATAACTCGGAAACTATCAATTTTTGGTACATAGTACCTCCATAAAAATCCGTCACAAATTCAATCTAAAATCTGAAAATATAATAATATACAGAGTGTCCCACCTGAAATATCAAAGTTGTTGCCACATTTCTATATGAGTGTCAACGTTGCAACGTTGAAAATATTTTAAATCGATAGATCAGGGCTAGCTGTGCAAGTTACCAAATTTTCAGAAAAAGTCTAATTTTCCGTAAACGTCTAACGAATCATCATTGTGACACACCCTTTTCAACTCAGAAAACTACTATGTACAATCATTACTGATACTGAGAAGTGGTGGCTGTTTGGTGGACACCCAGACTTAGGTGCCGATTACGTGTTTCACAAAACTCCACAAAACATGCGTATTTCATTCTCCCCAAAAGAGAAAAAATGGACACCTTTACTTTCTCTCTGTTCGTGGGTCGGGTACTCTAGTATTAGGGAGTTACTTCAGCCGAAAATCAATGCTCGTGTATGCAGGTTTATTCACCTAACCCGTTCATTAAAAGTTTATTAGGATGTAATTTAGAAACACCTTTGAACATTTGAGGTTTGGTTAGGGTTTACATGTACTTATTTTAAATGGAACGTCTTATATATTATTTCATTTTTAGATTCGGCGTGAAATTCTAAACACATTTTATGTGTAATGTTCTATACCTATATCTAATGCTGGCTGGCGTCAGTATTGGTATCACGTTTAGAAATTTGCTTTCATAAAATGTGTGGCATTGAACCTTCACATTAGAAATAAAACAAGCAAAAAGTTGCAAGTAATGGTGCAAGAGAAGTTATGTAAGCTAACGTATTTAAATCAAAACATTTTAGTGGGCTGATAGGGTAAGTGGTCTTTGTTAGGTTTAAGCCGGTGCATTTTCTCAATATTAGTGTGCGGGTGTTTACGAAAGCAAACTAGGGGCAACGGTCTAAAGATTATTTAAAGAATGGTCCGACTTAGGGCTAGTTTTACAATCATCGTTTAACTTTAACCGTAGGTTTGTGGCCATATATTTAATTATTGACATAATGAAATCCACAGCAACAAATCTCCAGTTAAAGTTAAACGAGATTTGTAAAACTGGTCTCTAGAAGGGTAACATCCGTTAAAAATAACTCTAAGCTTCTTTGTTAGACTATCTTCTTTTAACACCCCATGGAGATCCAAACTTGACAACGCCATGTGACCCAGATCGTGATTCTCTTTCGTGAATAACCAACTTTTGACAACCAATTAATATTTGAATTACCGTTTCTTTGATCAACATTTTTCCGCAATAGTTACTAGTACTTAATTTCTTGGTCTACGTCTTCTTCGCATGTTTCATTTATTCTCCTGATTAAAGTTAAAGCCAAAATTGTTCTTTTCCACAATAAGACAAATAAATTGGCAGGATGATCACCAGGATTCTGTTTTGTTTTTTCTTCTATTTTCTACGATTGCAGTTCGTTCTATTTCAAGATATCTATATAGCAATGGCAGTAGACTCCAAATGTCATCTTGTCCTAGAGCTTGCAGTTTCAAGTACCAGAAGTGGGATTACTAGAGTTTGGAAGTGCAAAGTTGGAAGTCTTGCCCAAAATCCAATTATTTATTTCGTTCGTACGTTAGAGATAGAAAACGGTTATGGCTCAGATATTGGTGAGCGTTAAGTAATACAATAGTGAAATTCGTCAAACGAAGAAGGAAAGAACCGTCATGACATTGAAAACAGAACTAAGAATGGTAATGATGTAATTGAAAACGCACGTATCTTTGCTGGAAAATTTAATGTAATTGAATACTGATGTTATTTTGGTAAATTGGGTTACTTATTGGGGAAGTTAAAACCATTTTCGTTTTTAGCGGTTTTTCAATTGGTGAACGACAAAGGCCAATGATTTTGGTTTTGCAGAATGATTGTTTTACTAAGTTCACAATACTAAAGTAAAACTACCAGAAACAAAAAAACTATGCCAGGGTCAACACGAGGTGCGTGAAAAGATTAAAGCATGTTTCAGTGTCTTTTCCACCTATTCAATGGAGAATTGTAATTCAACGTAACAACTATATTTTGATAAATGAAATTTCTAATTAACTAGTAACCAAACCCATTTGAAAATGTGCTTAATCTAGGCAAACCTGAAATTGAAAACGTGTGGTCACCGCTCTAGGTCAGAGGTTAAAGGTCAGGTCAACTTGTGACCCCGCCTAAGATCAGCGCCTGGACCTCCTGAACAATTTGACGTATTGATCTCCGAAATCGGTTTAGCCGTTTCGGACGAGAAGACGAACATACATACAGACAGACAGACAAACCGGGCCACGATTTTATGTATGTAGATTCCATATTCCAAAGATTTTCCATATCAGTTAACAAAGAATACATTGGGTAAGTGAATATAACTATAACTATAACTTCTTTAGCATATTGTAGCATTTGTAGTGACTTTAACTGTGGCTCCAACTTGATCTGTTGAGAAAGCGAAATATAATATTTCTTGTAGTCACAGCCACATCGATTGACGGTTCTGATCTAAACACCTCTAAAACAAAATAACGTGTTACTGTATAGACTCGACTACAGCCTTTAATTGTGTTTTCTCACATGGAGAACAATAAAGCCATGCCAATTATCTTTGTTAATTTTACAGAGAATATTGGTGTAAGGAATTTTTTTTACCGCATCGACTGTTGAACAACAGCGTTTCAGCTGGCGTGTTATGCCTTCTTCAGATGAACTCTAGTACTGATAAGTGTTTATATACCTTATTTCTGTTTTGGTTTAGTGACCCGTGTGGTTTTTTATTCTATGGTCAGTCTTATTAATTTGATTGTTAAAGAAATGTCTCATCAAAGTTGATCACGTGCCTTGTAAAGTTTTTGTTCGTGGTGGATTTGTTTCGAATGAACATTTTTTCGTAGAAGAAGGTTTCTCCAATTTTTTGTTCGTCTTCTTGTTCTTTGAATAAAAATGATCGCCTAACTCGCTGATACAACTTGCGCCGGTACAATGTCTCCGAGATATTCCTACCGAGAGAAGAACAAGAGGAACTTCATAAACGTTTACTTTTTCTCAAAGATTGCAAGTCATCCGGAGCGTTAAGACGCCCACGTCACAGTAAAATGGTCTAGACCGCTCTAGCTAATTTAAGAGTTGCTCTTTCCAGCGAAGAAGACACTAAAGCGGTTTTGCAACTCAATGCAGCCACCTTCACTTTACCAGAAGAAAACAGGTCACATCCTGGCTCCGAAAAAGATCACCAATTGGAACCAGCCATCACCAAGCCGTAATCGGATTGACGACGATAATTAAGGAGTCTGGCGACACCACTTTCCAGGTTCCAAGATTAGTCCGAGGTCTAGTTCTGTTGGCTAAAGATCTATAGCACAGCAACCAGAGCAGTTATGGATAGTTATGGAGCGGAAAGTGATAGAACAAAATTCTTAACTCTTTACACTTCCCGCCAAGATCCCCCCAGTTAACCCAAAGCTGCTCTACCTGTGGTTCTCCTTTTTCTGGTAAAGGTGAAAAACACCAGGGTTTTGCATTTTTCTGCTCTAGGAGTAGACAAGATCTCTACTGGTATATGGAATTCTCTCCCTTCATGTTGTCTGCGGGATTTACTCATTGTCTCACAAACTGCCTTCATCCCGAAGACAGAAGTACCGGAAGAACTTAGCAACGTCACCTTCGGTACGTATGAACAGTGGTGGCATTTTCTAAAGTGGAGATGTAGCAAATTATCACTAGAGTTAAAGACCTAGCGACTCTAGCTCAACGTTAAAAAGCGCAGCACCTTCTCGTTGGTACCTGCTGTACTGTCAATACCCAAAGGGGTCGATCCCCGGCAGTTGGAAGTCTCAACACCCCAATATTTTGGCGTTACTATCCCCATTCAACAGGATTATTTATATTTCCACACTAATGTTGAACTTGATAATATCTTAGCAATGAGTGTTGTTGTGCCGATTCTGATTTACGGCCGGTGGCCATATGCTTACTATGCAACGCTGGCTAAATGGCAGCTCGAGAGCCGCATGCGTTATTGTGGTTCAACTTATAATTAAAAAAAAGTACATATTTTTAATTTCTTGCAAGAAATGTATATCGCGACAAAGCTGCAACATAACTTTTGCGATAACGTTCTGCAAGTCAGAACTTGTCTTGATCACACTATTTACAAGCGCAGACAGTTGAGATGTAAGATTCAGCAGTAAAAAGACTACAAAGTAAGTCAATTGTAAACTCGCATCACTTATTAATTTAATTGTGTTTATAATTTATTAATTTTTTACTGTTGTACACAGACGACACTTGAAAATAAACGAAAGCGAAAATACTCTGAAAAGTGAAATTTTTTGGTGTTTTTTCAATGTGGTGGGTCTAGCGGCAAAAATGAAAGGTGGTAAATATTAACTACGGTTCAGAAGACCCAAATCTATTATTCTATAAAATATAAAACTCCTGCATTTATCACCATTAAACAGGGATTTTAGATCTATAGAAACTTTTTCTTTCATTAACATTTTTGTTTCAATTGGCAATTTTGCAGTCACACTTAAGTTCATTCGTTAAAGGCCGCCAAATTACGAACCAGCACGCGAGCGATATTCGACGTCGAGCTATAGGTACTTCAAAATAGTTGGATTTTACGCAAAATTGGCATTAGACATTCGTCTTTCTGTTATTTTAAACTTAAATCAAAAAAACAAATTTCAAACACTTTAGCTTTCAAATATAAAGCATTATTTTCATACAGGAAATTATGTATCTGAAATGCCCGAATTGTAATGCATATGAGGAATTACAAAAACACATTTAACTTTCAAAATCGCAATGCAGTATGTACATATTTATAAACTCATTTAAATAACTTGGATAAATCTCGATCAGCCCCTCCTTTAAACTTGTTGAAGTATGTATATATAAAACAAAAACGCATGATAAGGGCATTCAGGTGCTATCATGCTTAGTTTTGTTGTAGTTTTTTTTCTCTTAGTGTTGAGCGCATTAGTGTATCGATATACGTTTTGGAGTCGACATGGAGTGTTGCAACGCAATTTTGGGCGTATTTTGTTGCATAACGTATTAGATTTCGTTAAACAACCACCATTAACTGATGCTATGATCCAATTGTACAACGAGTTTTACGACGAGAGGTAAATCGATCATCTGAATAGCCGTTCAATTGACTTTTCATATTTTAGATACGTGGGCGTCTATGAACTATTTTTAGCAAAACTGTTCGTCAAAGATCCAGAATTGATAAAAATATGTTAGTTAAAGATTTCGATCACTTCGTTGATCATAACAGATTCCTTCCCACCGACGGTGACCCAATTTGGGAAAAGAGCTTATTCAGTTTAGAAGGTGATGAATGGAGGCGCTTACGAGGCATCGCCAGCCCTTCGTTTACCAGCAGCAAAATGAAGATCATGTTCGACACGATGGTAAAATGTTTGCAAGAATTTTTACACTACTTAGACAATCAACCAGAAGAAGTTATAACTTTAGAGATGAAAGACGTTTTTGGTCGTCTAACCAGCGATATTTATTTTGCCACCCATTTCGGCATCTTTTGCGATTCGTTGCGCGAACCGAAAAACGAATTTTACCTGATGGGAAAATTGGGAGCCGATTTTAGTAGTTTTCGGATTAAATTTCGAATTGTCCTATTACAAGTGTTTCCAAAAATAGCAAAAGTACTATAATCTTTTTAAATAATGAATTTACGAACTCAAATTTTAGTGGTTTGGTGTTAAAGCTCTCGACCAAAGAGTGAACGCCTTCTTCAGGAAGTTGGTGAGGAACAACATCGACGCGAGAACCCAAAATAAAATCGTACGTTCCGACTTAATCAATCTGTTGATGGAAAATAAAAATGGAAGTTGCGGCGTGAGCGATGAAGAAATTGTAGCTTTCGCGATTTCGTTTTTCGGCGGCGGTTTCGAAACCGTATCCTCGCTGTTGTCTTTTGTTCTGCACGAGATTGCGCTTAATGTTAAAGTTCAAAAGCGGTTACAAGAAGAAATAGACTTTCACAGCGAGAAAGTTTTAACGTATGGTACCCTGCATCAAATGAAATATTTAAATATGGTCATCTCGGGTAAGTTTCTCGATGACCAGATATTTTTGATGAGTTCTCTGTTTTAGAAACTTTACGTAAGTGGCCTTTAGGATTTTTCTTAGACAGGCGATGCGTAAAACCATATACAATTTCACCTGTTAAGGAAGGCGAAGTCGCAATACATCTGAACGAAGGTGACCAAATTTTGATACCTTACGCATTGCAAAGAGATGCTGGCGTTTATCAAAACCCAGAAGTTTTTAATCCCGAACGATTTAATGTAGAAGACGAAATTGATTCTTACATGTATATGCCATTCGGCATCGGTCCGCGTCATTGTATTGGAAACAGATACGCTTTGCTTTAACTAAAGTTGTTATATATCATTTCATGTCCAAATACAATGTGAAAGTTGTTGATAAGAGACGGAATCGCCCATTCGCTTGGCGAGAGGTCTTAGTTTTCAGTTGATTCCAAAAGGTAAATTTTGGTTAGGTTGTCAGCGGAGAACTCACAACAAAATATTGTGATGTAAGTTTTTCTACTCATAAATAATTTCATAATAAACAGTAAACTCAGTATAATCGGGTAATGATTTTCAAAAATGTGTGAGATTATTTTTAAGTTCCTTGCGAATAGAGTCGGATTATTCAGGCAACCAACTTGGGAGAGAAGAGGAGATGGTCAGCACTAGTATTGGTAGGAACTTTAATCACTTCCGCCTTGATATTTGGTGAACTTCAACGTACTGGTTTCACTTCTTGAGGGAATTGAATTGTTTCTTCTAATAAATTAACTATAATGTTGTTATTCATTATTAGAGGTGTACCTGAGGACGTGGAACAATCCATTAGAGTTTTATTTAAACCTACATATGGCTACTGCCATTTGTTAGTCTAGAATTTCAACTGGAGATTAAAATTCTACTTGGGAGATTAAATTTCCACCTGAAAAAATAAGTTACTATTTACAGATATGATTACTACTTGACGACTTGCTCGCAGGTTGTGTTAATTCATTTAATACTCAGGGATGCATGTCTGCTATTGACAATCAGTTGTGAATACCTGGGGTCACTCTATAAAGGCGGTTCTTAAGACTCAGGTGCCCATTACGTGTTGGTGTGTTGCACACCAAACTTCCACAAAAATGCTTATTTAATTCCCCTCAAAGAGAGAAAAAATGAACACCTTCGCGTTCTCTTTCTTCGTGAGGCGGTTGGTTACTCTAGTATTAGGGAGTTACTTCAGCCGAAAATTAATGCATTTTGATACAAGTTTATTCACCAAACCCGTTCATTAAAAGTTTATTGGGATGTAGTTTAGAAACGCATTTATAAATTTGGGGTTAAGTTTGATTTCAGGTGTACCTTTTCCAAAATGTTTTCAACTTTATCACTTTCGGCTTAACCGGATGTTGCTGTCAACTTAGTTATTTTAAAGGAACGTCCCATATATTATTTCATTTTTAAATTTGGCGTTTTATGTATAATGTTCTATACCAATATCTAAAACTGGCTGGCATCAACATTGTTTACACGTTTAGGAATCCAGTTTAATAAAATATATAACTTAATCTTCACATTAGATAACAAACTGATGCAAACAAATAGTAATGGTGCAGAAGAAGTTATGTAAGCTAAAGTATTTAAATCAAAAGTTTTTAATGGGTGATAGGAGTGGCGAACTTGGGGCAACAATCTAAAAATAAACCGAAGCTTCTTTGTTAGACTACCTTTAACACCCCATGGTGATTTGAATTTGACCATGTCATGTGTCCCAGATTTTGATTTCCTTTCGTGCATAACGATCTAAATTATTGCGTAAACAATAAAAACATAAACCTTTTAGGCAACGTAGAAAACTATAAAACAGCTTACCCCGATTATAAAATTTTTGGGATTTTGAAAGTCTGATCATACATTCGAATGATACCAGAAACTATTGCAATCAATGCAATAATTGTCCATAATGCCAGTTATTTCTACATAGTTTTACTTAGTCTTTGTTTGTTTAAATTTAAAAATTGATTACAAGAGCCAAAATGGGTATTCTAAAAGTTGAAGGGGATGTCCGGATATCTGACAACTTACTAATTGTTATAATAAATTTAAAATCCGCCTTGAAGGACCAAATGTAACAAGTTAAGAAATTAGGTTTCACCCCTTGTTTCTAGGTTTTGAAACACTATTGAAAAATTTGGCTTTGGTTAACACTTTTACCCCAATAGTTACTAGTACTTGGGGTTGTAATTTTTTTGTTGTTTCGCACGTTTCATTTATTCTTCTGATGAAAGTTAAATCCAAAATTGTTTCTCGTTTTTCTCTTTGCCATTAGTGGATTCCCAATATCTTGCGCTAGAGCTGGCAGTTCAATTCTAGTAACTTTAAACTATTATTTAATTTTCAACACCGATCGATTTTAGTAACACTAAATTATGGTTTTCTCTGTTAAACTCCTAAACGAATACATAATTAACCATGATTGGCAACAATATGCCCAAAAGTCTTATGAAGTTCCTGTTCGTGGTGAAGTTGTGTCTAATAAACATTTTTTCGCAGAATCAGGTCTATGCAATTTTTTGTAGTTCGGCTCCTTGTTCTATAGAAAAAATAATTGCTAAACCGCTAATACAACTTGCATCGATGCACCACCCGATCCGATACGTACCAGTAGTGTTTCTAAGATTTTTTTACCGAGGAGCGTCGTCAGAAGGATCCCGAGGTCGTCAATGAGGAGGTTCAGCCTACAGAGCAGAAGGTTCATTAGAATAGAGAAAAACTTCGAGAGAAGAATTTCATAAACGTTCACATCCTTTCGCAGATTCCAAGCCATTCAGAGCGTTAAGACCTCCAAAGATGATCCCAATAGTTCTAGCTGAACTAAAAGACGCACCTCACACCGAAGAGAACACCAAATCAGTTCCGCAACACCTGACCTCCATCTCCACTTCATTAAAAGATAGCTCGTTGTATGCCACACCATAGTCCCGAAGAAGATCATGCATTGGGACTAGCCTCCGCCAAACCGTAATCTGATTGCCCTGCATGATTAAGGAGTCTGGCGACACTATCTTTCAGGATTCAAGGTTAATTCGGGGTCCAGTCCTGTTAGTGGAAGAACTATAGCCAAGCAGCCAGTGCAATCTTGGATGAAGAGAGAGAAGTCGTCCGCTACACCTTGGGCCAGGACCCCTTTAGTCAACCTAGACGTGCCTTACTTGTGGGACTCTATTTCCTTTTAGAAAGTCCCTCTTTATAACTAACAGTTTTTGAATAGCGTCAGCCATGAAGCTTTCGTCGCCATCACCAAGCAGTTTAGTCTATCACATGGTTTTGTTAACTACATCGACTAGGCGTATGGAAAAATCACCACCATGGTTTGCCTGTGTAAGGAAGATTTCGTTACCTTCAGAACGTGTGAACAGAGAAATTTGTCAAGGAAATCCACTGCCTTCGCTACTATTCAACATGATCGTCAACAATATGCTGGCAACCATACCTAAGTATGTCGGCTTTAAACTTGAGAGGACTATCATCTCCGCCCTCGCGTATGCCGGCTACCTGGTAGTGGTAACATCTTCTAAAATAAAGATGTAGATAATTATCACTCCAGCACAATGAACAGAGAAACAGAAGGCTCGATCCTTGGTAGTAAAAACTTTCAACGCCTAGAAGTACCAAAACTAAAGCATCAATGCTTGAGCAAGGGAAAAAGAAAAAGCTGAAAACACTTGACAAGCAACTCATGCTAACTTAGCATTTCTGCACTTACCACCCTGATTCTTCTAGTCATCATTGCAAGACTTTGCAGTCTACATTCTTAATATTTAAGGGGACCCTCGTTCAAAAAGGACCACTCACAAGATCCGAGAGGACAGTAACTAAGCTCAGACTTTTAAGAACCCCCAACTGCTAAGTCCCGTCAACTGAACCTGAAAGAGGCTGCATGAATCTAGCAGCAGCTTTTTATCAACATGATGAGTCTATTGGGGATTTGACATCGAAACTCATAAGGATGTGAGTGGGTTGTAGGTGAATTTGTCGATAAAGTGTTTGGATGTGCTTCCACTGTGCCTACTACTTCCTCTAATATGTTACAGAAATTACCGGATGTGTTGCTTGTCTTCTGGTATGGGATGTCTCTCTTTAACCACAATATGTGTAACGTAGTTACATGTGTACAAAGTCAATACTTTTTTCTTAGAGTACACTAACCCTTGAATCAACTCCCATCGCACTCAGTATGTACGTATTTACAGTTGAGTTGCGTCTTCATGTTGGTGTATTTGATCTTCAAATTAGAATGTGATAGTCAATTCATTAATCAGGGATTCCAACCCATTAAATTTGTTACAATTATAATAATTGACCATATGCATAAAATTTTTAAACAAGGTTTAGATTTGTTGGCGCTGTTAAACTGTAGTAGTTTTAACTTTCTTCTAAAAACCCGTAATTTTATTGGAGAGAAATAAAAATACAACTAACCTAAGCTCAGACTGAATATAAGTACCCATAGACAAGTAACGTGCACTTTTGTTTTAAAGTCGCTATGATAGAAAGAGGTGGTGCACGGAGAATCACGTGACGCTTGGAAAAATAACAAAAACTACTTCAATTCAGCACATGAAAAGGTTAAATTCACGCTCCGGCCTGTCACTGTTAACCTAAAATACATGTCACACTCGTATATCTTCCACTTCTACTTACAAATTTCCACTCGTCACGTGATATTTTAATGTCGTCCTTTAGTGTTCTCTTTCTAGTATTCCGGCTTCATTTTTCGGTATAAAGAGGATATAGCGTTACTCGTCTAAGTACTTATATTTAGTCTGAGAACCTAAGTATATTATTTAATCTATCCAATAGAATCACGAGTTTTTAGTGGGAATTAAAAAGTAGTACAGGTTAATCACACCAACAAACCTAAGCCTTAACTCCAAAAATTTTACGCATATGGTTTTTGGATTACCGCATCTCACTCATTCATTGTTTACAAAACTTGGTGTTACACAATGGACTTGAAGAACTTTTCCTCGTACGAAAGTTTGGATTTATATTTTTTAATAATAACGCAAAGAAACTCAAATTTTCGGTATTTATCATGTGCACGAAGATGAATTCAAATGTGATATACATGTAGGTGGTCACTCCATAGACTCTAATTATGAAATACACTGTATATTTTAAAGTAGTTGTATTTTATGCGAAGTTGTCATTATACATTCTTCCTCCTGATTTAAAATTTAATTAAAAAAAAACAAGTTGTAAGCACATTTAACTTTCAAATATAGAGCATTCTTATTATGCTACCTTGAATTTTAAGACACATTATAGGCGATTATGTATCTGAAATACCCAAATCGTGTAGCCACATACAATATGTATGAGGAATTATATAAACACATTTAACTTTCAAAATCGGATGTATGTAGTATGAACATACTTATAAACTCATCTAAATAACATGGATAAATCTCAATCAGCCCCTCCATTAAACTTATTGAAGTATGTATATATAAAACCAAAACCCATGATAAGGGCATTCAGCGGCTATCATGCTTAATTTTGTTGTAGTTTTTTTTCTCTTAGTATTGAGCGCATTAGTGTATCGATATACGTTTTGGAGTCGACATGGAGTGTTGCAACGCAATTTTGGGCGTATTTGGTTGCATAACGTATTAGATTTCGTTAAACAACCACCATTAACTGATTCTATGATCCAATTGTACAACGAATTTTACGACGAGCGGTAAATCACTCATCAGAGAAGCCGTTCAATTAACTTTTCATATTTTAGATACGTAGGCGTGTATGAACTATTTTTACCAAAACTGTTTGTCAAAGATCCAGAATTGATAAAAAATATTTTAGTTAAAGATTTCGATCACTTTGTCGATCATACCAGATTCCTTCCCACCGACGGTGACCCAATTTGGGAAAAGAGCTTATTCAGTTTAGAAGGTGATGAATGGAGGCGCTGATGAGGCATCGCCAGCCCTTCGTTTACCAGCAGCAAAATGAAGATCATGTTCAACACGATGGTAAAATGTTCGCAAGAATTTTCACACTACTTAGACAATCAACCAGAAGAAGTTAATCTTTAGAGATGAAAGACGTTTTTGGTCGTCTAACCAGCGATATTTATTTTGCCACCCATTTCGGCATCTTTTGCGATTCGTTGCGCGAACCAAAAAACGAATTTTACCTGATGGGAAAATTGGGAGCCGATTTTAGTAGTTTTCGGATTAAATTTCGAATTGTCCTATTACAAGTGTTCCCAAAAATAGCAAAAGTACTATAATCTTCTTAAATAATTAATTCACGAACTCAAATTTTAGTGGTTTGGTATTAAAGCTTTCGACCAAAGAGTGAACGCCTTCTTCAGGAAGTTGGTGAGGAACAACATCGACGCGAGAACCCAAAATAAAATCGTACGTTCCGACTTAATCAATCTGTTGATGGAAAATAAAAATGGAAGTTGCGGCGTGAGCGATGAAGAAATTATAGCTTTTGCGATTTCGTTTTTCGGCGGCGGTTTTGAAACCGTATCCTCGCTGTTGTCTTTTGTTCTGCACGAGATTGCGCTTAATGTTAAAGTTCAAAACCGGTTACAAGAAGAAATTGACTTTCACGGAGAGAAAGTTTTAACGTATGATATCCTGCATCAAATGAAATATTTAAATATGGTCATCTCGGGTAAGTTTCTCGATGACCAGATATTTTTGATGAGTTCTTTGTTTTAGAAACTTTACGTAAGTGGCCTATAGGTTTTTTCTTAGACAGGCGATGTGTAAAACCATATACAATTTCACCTGTTAAGGAAGGCGAAGTCGCAATGCATCTGAACGAAGGTGACCAAATTTTGATACCCCTTTACGCATTGCAAAGAGATGCGGGCGTTTATCAAAACCCAGAAGTTTTTAATCCCGAACGATTTAATGTAGAAGACGAAATTGATTCTTACATGTATATGCCATTCGGCATCGGTCCGCGTCATTGTATTGGAAACAGATACGCTTTGCTTGTAACTAAAGTTGTTATATATCATTTCATGTCCAAATACAATGTGAAAGCTGTTGATAAGACGGAATCGCCCATTCGCTTGGCGAGGTCTTATTTTCAGTTGATTTCAAAAGGTAAATTTTGGTTAGGTTGTCAGCGGAGAACTCGCAATAAAATATTGTGATGTAAGTTTTTCTACTCATAAATAATTTCATAATAAACAGTAAACTCCGCAATGATATATGGTAAACTTCAATGTACTGATTAATTTCCTGGAAGGAATTGAATTGTTTCTTCTAATAAATCAAATATAATGTTGTCATTCATTATTAGAAGTGTACCTGAAGTCGTGAAACAAACCATAAGGAGTTTTAATTTAAAACCTACATATGGCTACATAGCCATTTTGTCAGCCTAGAATTTCCAGCTGGGAGATTACATTTCCACTTGGGAGATTAATTTCCACCTGAAAAAATAAGTTACTATTCACAGGTATGATTACTACTTGACGACTCGCTTGCAGGTTGTGATAATTCTTTTAATATCAAGGGATGCATGTCCGCTACTGTCAATCAGTAGTGAATACCTGGGGTCACTCTATAAGACGTATTGGTGTATTGCACACCAAACCTTCCACAAAACATGCGTATTTAATTCCCCTTAAAGAGAGGAAAAATGAACACCTTCGCTTTACCTTTTTCGTGAGGCAGCTACTTCAGTATTAGAGAGTTACTTCAGCCGAAAATTAATGCACTTGAATACAAGTTTATTCACCAAACCCGTTCATTAAAAGTTTATTGGGATGTAGTTTAGAAACGCATTTATAAATTTGGGGTTAAGTTTGGTTTCAGGTGTACTTTTTTCCAAAATGTTTTCAACTTTATCACTTTCGGCTTAACCGGATGTTGCTGTCAACTTGCTTATTTTAAATGGAACGTCCCATATATTATTTCATTTTTAAATTTGGCGTTTTATGTATCATGATCTATACCTATATCTAACGATGGCTGGCATCAACATTGTTTTCACGTTTAGGAATCCAGTTTAACAAAATATATGACTTTTAATCTTCACATTAGATAACAAACTGATGCAAACAAATAGTAATGGTGCAGAAGAAGTTATGTAAGCTAAAGTATTTAAATCAAAAGATTTTAATGGGCGATAGGAGTGGCGAACTTGGGGCAATAATCTAAAAATAAACCGAAGCTTTTTGTTAGATTACCTTTAACACCCCATGGTGATTTAGATTTGGCAATGTCATGTGTCCCAGGTTTTGATTCCCTTGCGTGAATAACGACCTAAATTATCGCGTATACAATAAAAACATACAGGCAATATAGTAAACTAGCTCGCCAGGATTATAAAATTTTGGGATTTTGAAAGTCGGATTATACATTCGAATGATACCAGAAACTACTGCGATCGATGCAATAATTGTCTATAATGCCAGTTATTTCTACATAGCTTTACTTAGTATTTGTTTGTTTAATTCTAAAAATTGAAGGGGATGTTCGGATAAAATGAATGACAAAATGTAACAAGTTAAGAAATCAGATTTGTTTCCAGGTTTTGAATCACCTTCCTGTTCTTTCCACATATATGAAAACGAAATTGTAGAATGATTATTAGGATGCAGTTTTGTTTCTCGTTTTTCTCTTTGCCACTAGTGGACTCCAAATATCTGGCGCTAGAGGTGGCAGTTCAATTCTAGTAACTAAAAACTATTATTTAATTTTCAACACTGACCGGTTTTTGTAACACTTACTTATTGCGGAAGTTAAAAACCTCTTCGTCTTCAGTGGTTCTTCAATTGGGGAAAGATAAAACTCGAGAATCTTTGGTTTTGCAGAATGTCATGCAGGATAAACGTATATTGAGTTCAAAATACTAAACTAAAACTACAAAAACAAAAAAGTATTCGAGCGTCAGCACGAGGTGCGTGGAAAGATTAAAGGTTGTGTCTGCATGCTTTCAGTGGCTTTTAACACCCAGTAAATTGGGAATTGTAATTACATAAAAACGTAACAACAATTCTGTGATCGACGAAAATTGTAATGTTTTGCAGATTCTGGAGATTTTCCAAATCAGTTGACAAAACATACCTAATCTTTCTTATCAAAGCATTTGTAGTGACCGTAACTGTAACTTAAACTTGATGAGATAAGTTGAGAAAATAAGATTTAGTATTTCTTGCAGTTACTTGAGACGAAGTAGTCACAGCCACGTCGATTGATGGTTTTTATCCGAACACCTCTATATACTCGACTACAGCCTTTAATCTTGTTTTCTCACGTGGAGATTAATAAAGGCATGCGAATTATTGTTATTAATTTTACAGAGAATATTGGTGTAAGGAATTTATTTTTTTACCGCGTCGATTGTTGATTGTTCTTCAGAAGAATTCTAATACCGATGTGTATTTATATTATCTCGTTTCTGTTTAGTTTTAGTGACCCGTGTGATTTTTTATTCTATGATCAGTGTTATTGGTTGGCTTGATAAATAAATAATTCCAAGGAGCCAGAGATCTGAATCTGAACATTTTTTCGCAGAAGCAGATCAATGCAACTTTTTGTAGTTCGGCTCCTCGTTCCTTGGAATAAATGATCGCCAAACCGCTAATATAACTTGCATCGGTGCACGACCCGATCCGATACCTATCAGTAGTGTTTCCAAGACTTTTGTACCGAGAAGAGTCGTCAGAAGGATTCCGAGGTCGTCAATGAGGAGATTCAGCCCACAAAGCAGAAGGTTCATTGGAGTAGGGAAAAACTTTGCGAGAAGAATTTCATAAACGTTTACTTCCTTTCGAAGACTCCAAGTCATTCAGAAGAAGACAAGAAGTCGTCCGCTACACCTTGGACCAGGACCCCTTTAGTCCACCCAGACGTGCCCTACTTGTGGGACTCTATTTCCTTTTAGAAAGTCCCCGTTCTATAACTCCGTCATGTTGGCTGCTGGATTTTTAGATGAACTTCTTGTCTCACAAACTGCCTTCATCCCGAAGATAGATGCAAGAAAGAACTTAGCCGCTATCAACCCATCTCCAATACATCGGTATCGGTAACTCATCGACACCAAATATTCTCTTCACAAATGCAGAAAGCTCCTCTTTTTGACGAAAAGTGTCTTTATTATCAACGATAGGACGAAAACTTCAAATAACAACGCTAGATCTGACAGTTTAGAATAGTGTCAACAATGAAGCCTTCGTTACCATCACCAAGCAGTTTGGTCTACCACATGGTTTTGTTAACTACATTGCCCAGGTGTATGAAAAAACCACCACCATAGTTTGCCTGTATAAGGAAGATTTCGTTACTTCCAGAACGTGTGAACAGAGGAATTTATCAAGAGGATCCACTGCCTTCGCTGCTATTTAACTTATTTGACAACAATATGCTGGCGACCATACCTAAGTATGTGGGCTTTAAACTTAAGGGCACTATCATCTCCGCCCTTGCGTATGCCGGCGACGTGGTAGTGGTAACATCCTCTAAAGTGGAGATGTAGAAAATTATCACTCCAGCTCAACGTTGAGAACAGAGAAACAAAGGGCTCGATCCTTGGTAGTAAGAACTTTCAACGACTAGAAGTACTTCAGGTCAAACAGGATCTGGGAGAGGCGCTAAACAACAATAATGATTCAGAAAAGAGGCCTAACTTACTCCCAGGATACACCATCACTTTGTCCTACGAAGATTTACTACGGAAATACTGAAAACATTTGACAAGTAAATCATGCTGACTAATCATTTTTGCACTTACCACTCTTATTCTTTCAGTCATCATTGCAAAATTTTGCAGTCTACATTCTTAATATTTAAGGCGACTCTCGTTAAAAAAGGACTACTCACAAAATCCGAGACGACAGTAACCAAGCTCGGACTTTTAAGAACCCGCCAGCTAAACCGGAAGGAGGCTGCATGAAGCTACCAGCAGCCTTTTATCAACACGATGAGTCTATTGGCGATTTGACTCATAAGGATGTAGGTGGGTTGTAGGTGAATTTGTCGATAAAGTGTTTGGATGTGCTTCCTACTTCCTCTAATATGTTGCAGAAGTTACCGGATGTGTTGCTGGTCTTCTGGTATGGGATTTTTCTCTTTAACCACATTATTTTGGGAATTGTTAATATTTGTTTTTGACTTTGTTTGTATAACGTGCATGTGTACAGAGTCAATACTCTTTTTCTAGAGTACTACTAACCCTTGAATCAATTCCCATCGCACACATTGTATATATTTACAGTTGAGTTGCGTCTGCATGTTGGTGTATTTGATCTTCAAATTAGAATGTGATAGTCAATTCATTAATCAGGGATTCCAGCCCATTAAATTTGTTACAATTATAATAATTGACCATATGCATAAAATTTTTGAAATTAAGGTTTAGATTTGTTGGCTTGATTAACCTATAGTACTTTTAAATTCCCACTGAAAACTCTTAATTCTATTGGAGAATAAATTAAAAATAAAACTAATCTAAGCTCAGACTAATAGTGCGGTCGTATCTCTGCAGTTAAGTGCGTTAGCTGCTAAGCAGAGACCTTGGGTTCAATTCCCGGTGCAAACATCAAATTTTTCGGCCGTACTCTCTCGCATGGCAATGGTAAACCAGCGAGAGTATACTTGCCTAGTAAACCTCTTAACTCGCCGTTTAGAATCGGTTTTAAACTGTAGATCCCATGTATATGTGTCTACTGTCACGCACAACGCATATACATGCGAGGAGTGCGCAACGTCCGGTAACG
This sequence comes from Abscondita cerata, assembly GCA_030710515.1. Classification (NCBI taxonomy): domain Eukaryota; kingdom Metazoa; phylum Arthropoda; class Insecta; order Coleoptera; family Lampyridae; genus Abscondita; species Abscondita cerata. The sequence goes on from JALBCR010002901.1 coordinate 95,868, forward strand.
GATATGCGACTTCAAGAAGAAGAAGCTCAGACTAAATATAAGTACCTTCCACTTAGAAATTTCCACTGGTCACGTGATATTTTAGTGTCGTCCTTTAGTGTTCTAAAGTTTTGAATTTATATTTTTTAATAATAACGCAAACAAACTCAAATTTTCGGCATTTATCATGTGCACGAAGATGAACTAAAATGTAAAATACATGTAGGTGATCACTCCATAGACTCCTATTAAGTAATTACGAAATACACTGTATATTTCAAAATAGTTGTATTTTATGCAAAATTGTCATTATACGTTCTTCTTCCTGATATTTAAAACTTAAATCAAAAAAACAAGTTGAAAACACATTTAACTTTCAACATTTTATGCTACCTTAAATTTTAAGAAACATTTAGAGGCGATTATGTATCTGAAATGTCTGAATCATATAGGTACATAAAATATGTATGAGGAATTACATAAACACATTTAAATTTCAAATACAAACTGTCAAAATCAAATGCAAAAACTATGCACATAATTATAAACTCTTTTAAATTACATGGATAAATCCCGATCAGCCCTTCCATTGAACTTAGGGAAGTATGTGTATATAAAACAAAAAGGGTATTCAGCTGCGATCATGCTTAGTTTTGTTGTAGTTTTTTTTCTCTTAGTGTTGAGCGCATTAGTGTATCGATATACGTTTTGGAGTCGACATGGAGTGTTGCAATTGCAATTTTGGGCGAATTTGGTTGCAACACGTATTAGATTTCGTTAAACAACCACCATTAACTGATGCGATGATCCAATTGTACAACCAACGTGAGATGTATAAACCATTTGTACCAAGACTGTTTGTCAAAATTCCAAAATTGATAAGAAATATGGTAGTTAAAGATTTCGATCACTTTGTCGATCATAACAGATTCCTTCCCACCGACGGTGACCCAATTTGGGAAAAGAGCCTATTTCGTTTAGAAGGTGATGAATGGAGGCACTTACGAGGTATCGCCAGCCCTTTGTTCACCAGCATCAAAATGAAGATCATGTTTGACGCGATGGTAAAATGTTAGCAAGAATTTTTACACTGTGATTACACAGTGATTTACACTGTGATTATGTCAAGATGTCAGCTTCTTGATCCTTAGATGGAACATAAATTAGACGGCGGCGGTTGGCGTGATAGTGTAGTGTGGGTGTAATGCGGGTGTAGGGCGCCACTGGATGATTGACCGGCATCCAGGCCGGTTTATTGCTGAAGTGGCTATTGGATCGTGTTAGGCGGTAGCTCGCGGAAGGGGGTGGTCATGGTGCACTGTTGCACATTGCATTTAGAATAGCCCTACATTCAGGCGCCATTTGTTACCTTAAGGTGTTTAAGCTACGGTGCGATGCGGCGTAAACTGGCGGTAATGGACTGGAACGCAGCTGGTTTGATGGTGGTTAAAAAGAAGAACTGCAGCAGAAGGATGTTAATCGGTTTATTGTTGCTATTTACACTATTTACAAATGCTAAACTATTTAAAACTACTATGTACAATTACAATTAGGATGGGCGGGCAAAGCATGTCATCTAAAGTTAAGTTTGCATGACTAGTCAGCCCGGAGGATTGAAAATAAACCGAGATCAAAGTTGAAATCCTATTCAATAAGATTTTGTAAGTCTTAGCGTACAATAAATTATGTGTGAAATTGAATACGAGTTGACGGTGCTGTACTAGAAGTCAGTCGTACTAAACAGTATGCAAAGCAATTGCGTATTAGATAGTCATATGCTTATGTACTAAAGTGCGTTTCTTTCGTCATAGTTTCGTTTCAACTGCATCTTTTCACGCAGCTCCTGCTACGCTGCCACAGCTTGTAGTTTCGCCATTGTAAACTCGACTTTACTCATTTTAAATAACGTGACTCCCATTTAAACGTCACGATAGGTTGTCGATTATAGTTGGTCGAGTAATCATCCAGTTTGGCATACTGCAAAGTCAAAGAAGCTGAGATCATCGAGCTTTTACTACACCGATTTAAAAACCGTTCAAGACAAAAAGGACAAGTCTTTGAACACCCTTTAGGTTTTCAGCTTCGACAGTAGTAACCCGATTTACCAGAATAACCTTCTAACAGCACAACAACATCAGTATTCAATTGCATTAAATTCTCGCAAACACATACATACTCTTTTAATTAGTTATATCTTACTTCAAGGCACTTCATCCTCTGTTAAGCAACATTAATAATAGCGAATTCGTTGTCGATAAGAGTCTTTCCTTCTTCGTTAGACGAAATTTCACCGTATCTCCAACTACGAGTAATTAATTTTAGTTTAGAGTTGGGGTGGCATTTTCTAATTTAACTAATTGTACTGCTTGAACCGACCCGCTCACCAATACCTAAATTACACTCGTAACTCTATAATTTTGGTTTTTCCTACGATTGCGATTTTTCTATCTAAATTCTGCCTTACCACCCATATTACCTCTTTTATCAAACGTACACAAATTACAACGTTTCGCCACGCTAACACGCAGCTTTTTCAAGTGTCGACTCGTGAAAGCGTTCACGTACGTAAATGTAAGTAATTTTGCCGACAGGTATGTAAAGCAGTTACATAGTCGATTCTTCAATAATTAAAAAAAAAAAATTTATACTTGCCAACTGTTATGTTGGCTATAATTATTGAAGAATCGACTATGTAACTGCTTTTCATACCTGTCGGCAAAATTTATATGTATATATATATATATATATATATATATATATACACACACATATATATATATATATATATATATATATATATATATATATATATATATATAAAATAAATCAAAGAGAAAGTGACATATGCAATTACTGTCAAGAAATAGACAGCACATGCCATCTTCAAGCATAAAATATTTAAAGAAGAAAGAGAAGCGGCAGAAAAAGCACTACAAAAAAAACAAGAAAAGAAAAGGAGAAGAGACACTAACAAAAACTCTCTAACATCTAAAGATGCAACAACTTTACAGGCATCTAGCAGCTTCTACCTGAAGAAATATCTGACGATAGTACCAAATGGATGATCACATACTGTTTTATGAGGGGTTTTTTTAGTCGGTCGGCATAACTATCTAGCCAATCTACACTACCGACCAGCCTGGGGTGTCTCGAAGCAGATTTTTCCCCCTCGCCAAAATCTAGGTTAGGTTTGGTTAGGTTTAGTTTGGTTTAAATTTTCAAAACATAAATGTCATCATAGACTTTAATTAAACTTAAAAAAAATCCCATAGACATTGAAATGCCCATAATTTTTAAAGGGTCGCTTCCACACAAAATGCCAATAGACTTTTTCTCAACAGGAGACGATGCTCTATTGAAATATAAAAACAATCTCCCAAAAAATAGTGTCATCCTAAAACCCAACTTTTACTTAATTTTTATATGGTCATACTGTCAAAATTCACAGTTATCATCGCCAAATTTTGGATTATGTTTGACCATTCAATAACACCAAAACTAACAAAATAGTGAAACCACCGTAAGTACGCTTTAAATTGTAATGACAATAAGCGACGGAAAAGTCATTGTCTTACCCGCCGTAGTTTGTTTTTTTTTAGTTTTTCCAATAAGTTGAATGAAAAGATGTAGAATATGTCTTATTGGATTTGATTACGTTTGAAGAAAGCTTCTAATCGGAGAAACCTAGTTAATGCAGGTATTTTGAGAAATCCAAAAACGGTTTGCACTACAGTGTTCTACTCATTGATTTATAATGTGTTTTGTTAGCAAACCGACACAAAATTTTTTGTCATTTTTCATCAAAAGAACAAAGACTTGGATATAAAACAGGGAAAAGAAAATTTTGTCACCGATTTGAATAAAAATTGGTGAATACAGTATTATTTAGGTGTAGAATACAGAAATAAAATCAATTGCGTTCAAAATTTTACTGTTCTTTCTGTAAGAACATTTGCTGTTTGTTTTGGAGAAAAAAGGTTCTAATGGGAAAAATCTAGTTAATGCAGATATTTTAAGAAGTCCAAAGAAACGGTTTGTACTACAGTGTTCTACGCATTGATTTGTTTACATACGGGAAATTTAACTTTAATTTTGTTTGTGGTACCGTGATTTGTTTGTGAACTAGCAACTTGTTCTTACTTAGAGTAAGATTATCTAGTCTAAAAATAAATGAACTGCTACCACTAATCATCTCCATACGTACCATTAAAATACATTCACAATGAGTGAAAATTAACTGCTTATAATTAAACTTATTCTGAAATCTGTTACTGTTTGTTATTAAAATCAAATTTGTTTTGGAAAAAAAAAATTATAGTCGTTTGGGAACACTTACCCGACAGTTAATGTCGGTGACAGGTGGTGGATAATATTTTAAAGATGCAGTCAAGACGAGGACGCCACTCATGGGTTGTAGTATTTAATCTGAAGCAGTAGGGACTTAAATACAAAAAATAAACTGGTGGGTGGAGGTGAAGTGCAAAAAACCAACTCAAATGGTTAAAATTGCCAACGTTTCGCTCTCTATGTAAGAAATTTATCAAAGCTTATTTAATAATACACAAAGAGAGTGAAACGTCGGCAATTTCAACTATTTGAGTTGATTTTGCACCTCACCTCCACCAGAAGGGGTCTCAGACCAAAACCTAAACTATTAAATTAAAAAACTTTGGAGGAAACCTCACCTGTGGGATATGTAAATAATACAAATTGTATCACAGATAAATCGACTAGTATCTGGTAGCAATATCGTTTTCCTCAAGAAAATAATGATGCGTCAAAACCGAATTAGTAATCCACGTCTCAAAAACAATTATATTACTCATACGAACGCGAATTCAATATAACCAAGTTGACTTCCCTAATTATATATACTTAACCGATTTAACATTTAATTCTAATACTGAAATACTGGCGCAAACAAACGTAAAAATAATTTGTCGGGGGACCTCTCGAGCACTAGAATTATTACAAAACGGCGCTAATTATTAATAACAATTGGTTTTCAACCTCCGTTCAATTATAATTATAGAAGTTTTCAAAAATAATCGCGTGAGATCTTAAAACTAGATCAATTTAACTTTCAAATCGGGTTACTTCTTGTCTGATGGGATTTGTCATATTCTTCAGGTGTTTTCCAAGTTGTTAACAATCAAGAAAGATGAAGAAACAAAGAGCAGGTGGTGTCCAGAAGTGACAAGTGTCAAGGACGAAAGTCGCTTGCTATTAATAATTAGCAAGACGTACATGTAGTTTATAGGCTAGTTATACTGCCAAGTATTAGTTCTAAATCGATTAACAAATGGTGTTTGCGTTGATAAGGAAATTTCTTTTAAACTTACGGCATTCGAAAGTGTGCAGAGACCAAACAAAAAAATGCCGGATTCGTCAACTTACAAGTAATTAGATAATTCAAAGAATTTGTTTAAAAAAAAGACGGTATTTTCCTTTTACCACAGAAAAAGAAATGTACACTTCCACCCAATGCCACATACCAAAAATAAAGGAACCGGAAATTTTAATGAAACGAATACAGGATTCGATTACCACGCCACCTGCTGATTAACAATCAAAAGCAAAGTTAAGTTGCCTATACATAAGGCGTAGAACAGAAAGGAAACGAAATTTATTATATTATTATATTTATTAAACAAAACGTCATAAATCAAATACAAATTTATTATTCTCTTCCAGTACGTCGTTTAAATCCTAACACAAATCCTTCTTCCGGAAACATCTGCGTAGAATAATTAGCAAATTGCAAAGGAATAGAAGTACTGTCTACCGTTACAATATCAAACTTAGATAAAATTTGCAAAAACAGCAATTTGATTTCTGCTTTTGCGAAACGATTGGCTATACATACCCTTGGTCCACTACCGAAAGGTATGTAACCGTAAGATTTAAAATTTTCTTTATTCTGTTCGTTAAAGCGTTCGGGGTCAAAATCTTCCGGATTAGGATATAAACTAAGATTTCTATGTATACTGTACATCGGAATCCATAAAAGATCGCCTTTTTTTAAATGAACTGGCACTTCTCCAAGGTTTTCCGGTTGGATTACGTAAGGTTTTGTACATACACGATCGGTTGTTACAGCAGTAGGCCACTTTCTTAAAGATTCTGCAAAATATTTTTTTTTAATCGTCACAGCTTAATGAAAAGTTACCAGAGACAACCATATCCATGTATTTCATTGTTTTTATCACGTCGTAAGTAACCACCCCTTCACAATTCTTTAAAGTGTCATCTACTTCATTTTGCAGACGTTTTTGAATGTCCTGCCGAAGCGCTAATTCGTACGACATGAAAACCAGCAAAGCCGAGACGGTGTCGGTTCCGGCAAAAAAGAATAATAAAGCTTGGGCGGTTATGTCAACGTCGTTAAGATTTCTAGTATTTTGAGCTTTCATCAATAAATTAATTATGTCGTGCCGTACGATTCCTTGGTTCTTCCTTTCTTTTATATCTTTTCTCATAATATCCAAAAAGAAATTACCACCAATGTTACCATAAAATTTCAATCTGAAAAACTACAAAACTACTCACGTGGTCCCAAAATTGAAAAAACTTACTCTAGCTACTTTAGGAACATTCAGAATTAAAAACAATTTGAAATTATCTAAGAAAGTATGTTGTGGTAAAGCTAACCGACTGTTGGTAAAAAATATGTTGTTAGGATTTTGCAAGGAATCGCACTCGTAGCCGAAGGCAATCGAAGAAATAACATCATTTACAAATTTATTGTAAACGTCTCTCACATCCACTTCGACGCATATCCGTTGTTCCAGTAGTTTTTCCAAATGCTTCACAAATTGATCGGAGCATTTCAGCATTAATTCAAACATCAATCTCATTTTTCTGCCAGTAAAAGTTGGACTTAAAATCATTCGCATGTCTTTCCAAGCTTTTCCTAAAACCGAGGCGATATAAACTTATTTGGACTATTAGTTTCGTCACACCATGCAACGCGAACAAGTTTTTGTCCCATAATGGATCGTTTCCTGTGGAAAACAATTCGTGATCGACAAAGTGATCGAAGTCTTTTATAGTGATTTTCTTGACTAGTTCCGGGTCGTGGATCACCAACGATCTCTTAAAAAGCTGATAGATCCCAAAATAACTAAAAGGCGCACGTTTATTAGCATTTAGTTTTATTGTATTTACATACCGTTTATTTTGGAATGAGGTACAATAGCTGTGAAATACTAAGGGCAGTGCTTTTTTTTTGAAAAGAGCAAGAAAATGATCTTTTAAGATTTTTGTGACCGTGTACTGTGGCACACCATTTTGTTCCCAATACGTTAGGTGTTGTTTTAATGCGTATAAAAAATACGTTAAAACGCAAATTGCAAGTAATAGTAGATACATGTTTTTCTTAAAAATACTTGAAATTTTATGCAACTCTTATCTTAATAGTGAAATGTTTTTTGACCTTTAATTTTTAACATTTGATAAAATCAAGTATTTGATATACGAATACGATAACTGGTAATTTTTTTTCTACAGTGCGAACTAGTTTAATTGCTGTGAATATGTAGATTTTGAGTCACCTAAAATAGTAGTTTTGGGGGTTATCGTTATTTCTTCGTTAAATATTGCTTTCCCGACCTTCAACGTCAATTAAGGGTTAAACGAATTGTCTAATCAATTTCTATCTAATAGGTTATTTTGACGCTCTCAAAATATTTTTTCAAAACTTATTTTTAGTTCTTGGCGCTTTTCTGTTATGAAAGTTAAATAAATCATGTTTGTTATCGTGCCTTTCTATTTTAGACATTCTTTATTAAACTATGCTTATTATTTTTTAAATTTTTTATGAGTTCTGTGTAGATACTCTGTTTGATTTTAATTTTATGTTTCTTTCTCTCATCCATGAGATTTAGTACCTATATCTTATTTTCATTCTTTTCATGAAATAGGTATGCTGCTGCTTAGGGTCTTTCTAAAGTGGGTGTAAAAATTGAAACTGCTTATTTATGGAAGAATTTCCGACGTTAGCCCCTATCAAATTGTAGCTTTTTCAAGATAAAAACTGTATTTTAGACCGACACGGACAAGATGGGAATTAAATGTATTTCACGTCAAGTCGCCGCTTGTGTTTTTTATTGACATAATTGCTAAAATAGTTTTCGCTTTGAAAAAACTCCCATTTGATAGGGGCAAAACGACGGCAATTCTTCCATGAAAAGGCAGTTTCAATTTTTACCTCCACATTAGGAAGTTTCTTAAACCAAGGAAGGGGTAATTTTTGACTTAATTTCTTTTATTGCTTTCAGCAGCTTACATCCTCGTTTTCGAGACCTCCTCAAACCCTCTTCCTTGTTATTATCCTTACTTTTCCCATTTTAATCTGTGCTATATATCTCGGTGTCTCTTTGTCTAAACTAGCGCCAATTTCCAATATTTTTCTTGTATTATCTCTAGCTCGGTTTTTGCTCCATACAACACTACACTTTTCACCAATTTGTTAATAATTCCGTTTTCTTTATATATTATTTTCTTCTCTTTTTCTGACCAGTTCATTTACCTGAGGTCATCTTTATTTTGTATCCTATTGACTGTCTTTATTTTTCTTCTTTCCATCTTCCCCTATTCCTTTTTATTTATTTAATTATTTATACCATTTTGCCTTTCTTACATTAACTCGTAATTCCCGTTTATCCAAAAAATTTATACTGTTTTCATCTCCTTTTCTTCCTTTGCCACAACTACTACATCATCCGCTTACGCTAACAGCCACACCTGCTAACCCCTATTACTACTCCTCCTTTTAATTTTTCTTTAACACCTCCTCTAAGTCTCTTGTTGCAAGTAGGATAGGACTGAGTGGTTTTTTGTCCAAAATATTTCATTTACTTTTTCCTCAATCTTTAACTTACACTTGCGTCTTTCTTAGTATTAACCATAATTTCCTTTTATTGATGTTATTGAAAGCTGCCTATATATTTCAATAATTTGAGTTGTTTTGGGTTTTCACATTAGACTAAATTTTAAATATTCAATATTCAGTATCTCCGTTATACTGTCCTCAATCCCATCTCTTTTCCACTTTTCTTTTTTCATCTTTTAACAGTTTCTTCTGTCCATATGTTTCTCTTCACTCATACTTTTTTTATAAATGTCTACCTCTAACGGTTGATGGTCCGATTCTCTTCTGCTCACTACTTTAAAACTTTTTATTTCGTCTCATTTCAACCATTACATAGTCTATAACCTACTCTTCTCTGTTTCCCACACGTTGAATATCGTTCAACCTTTCTTTTCATGTAGTTCTAACAACTTTTTTCCTTGTTTGTTTACCGTCTTAGCCATATTGTTTCTTTTTCTTTCTTCTCCATTGATTAACACCCACTTTTTTTCCGAATCTTCTTCCAACATTAGTTTTGCCTCGTCTTCTTTCTTTTCTAATTCTTGCAAATCTTTCTTGGTCGATTCATATTTTGCTCATATACTGTCACTATTTTGTAAATTTTTCTCGTTTTCCTATGCAGTTAATTTATGATGATCCGTGTTTTCCTCTCTTCCTTTGTCTTTTTATTCCAGTTAACATATAACCTTTTGCTCTTTCTGTTTTCTCTGTTTTAGTTTGGTCAAAAAATTTTCTTTTTATTTCTCTCAGTACTTCCATTAGACCAGCTATGTCGAAATTTCCTACATTTTACCTTCAAAATTCTCCTATTTTGTTTTTGCCACATTTCAAAAAAAAATATCTCTACTTGTTAATTATTCTTCACCTGGTTGTGGTTTTTATATTTCCACTCCTTCTCTTTGTTAGTTTATCGTGCTCTTTACCAACCTGTTTTATCTTCGTCCCATATCATTTCTTTTCTTCATCCAATTTTTAAGTTTTATATTTTTTGTTTTATCAATATAAATTTGCGCTTTCAGTTTCCTTTTCTTCCTAAGTATCTTGATTTTTTCCTCCATCGGCTTCAGCTTAACTAATACTATTTCTTTAGATACTTTTTTTGCTTCCACCACTACTTTTCTATTCTCAATTTTATCTTTATCATTTTGTTCACCTGTACTTTTGCTTTTTCCCCCTTTAAAACTCCATTCCTTTTATTAATTGATTCTTCTATCCAATCTCAGGAATTTTACTAGCTAAAACAAAAACGTCTTTGGACTTAGACTTATACTTCTTCCAATCTAGAATATGTCTTGGTTGACAAGTTGATTACCTGATTATTAGTAGTTTCCCTTAAACTTTCGTTTGTTTGTTTCAAGTGTCTGAAGCCCGTTACGATAGGAAACGAAACGTTGGCAACTACGGTTACTATGTCGATAGGTCTAATCCTGGAAGTTGTGTTAACAATGACTCCGGCCGTGGAAGTCTTAATTATTACAGTTTTCTAGCTTTTATGTTTCGTTTTTCACTTCTCGTCCTTTAATTCTTCCTTTATCTCCTCTATCGTTACATCATTTTTTTCCCATTTCATTCTGATCCTATCTCATATTTCCCTTAGGGTCTCCATACATTTCCATCTCTCCTATTCGTCTCTTCTTGAATAATTTTGCGTTAATTAGAGGAGTCCGTCAATTACAACTAAATTGTCTGCTTAATAAAGAACTAAAAAATGCAAACAAAATTAAAATTTATTGTTAAGTCAAATACCACATTTTAAGAGAACTAAAAATAAATTTACTATTCTCTGCCAGTACGCTTTTTAAAACCTAAGAAAAATTCTTTTTCCGGAAGCATCTGCGTAGAATATTTAGCAAGTCGAATAGGAATAAAAGTTCTGTCTACAGTAACAATATCAAACTTAGACAATACTTGTAAAAACAATAGTTTGATTTCTGCTCTTGCAAATCGATTTGCAATACACATCCGCGGTCCACTACCGAAAGGTAGGTACCCACAAGAATTAGAATTTGATTTATTCTCTTCGTTAAACCGTTCAGGGTCAAAATGTTCTGGATTAGTATACAAACTGAGATTTCTATGTATGCTGTACATCGGGATCCATAAAAGGTCACCTTTTTTTAAATGAACTGGCACTTCTCCAGGGATTTCCGGTTCGATTACGTATGGTTTTGTACATACGCGATCGGTTAAGACGGTAGTCGGCCACTTTCTTAAAGATTCTGTAAAATATTTCTTTCAAAAGTTGTCACAGGTTAATGAACAGTTACCGGAGACAACCATATCCATGTACTTCATTGTTTTTATTACGTCGTACGTAATCATTCCGTCACAATTCTTTAAAGTTTCGTCTACTTCTTTTTGCAAGCGCTTTTGAATGTCCTCCCGAAGCGCTAACTCGTACGACATATAAACTAATAAAGCCGAAATGGTGTCGATACCAGCCAAGAAGAATAATAAAGCTTGAGCAGTTATGTCAACGTTGCTAACATTTCTAGCCTCCATTAATAAATTAATTATGTCATAGCGTACAATTTCTTTTTCCTCCTCTCTTTTACATTCTTACTCATAATATCCAAAAAGAAATTACCACCAGCGATACCGTAAAATTTCAATCTGAAAAACTACAAGACCATTCGCAAGATTCCAAAATCGAAAAAAACTTACTCTAGCTACTTTAGGAACATTTAAAATTAGGAACAATTTGAAATTGTCTAAGAAAGTGTGTTGTGGCAAAGCTAAGTGACTGTTGGTATAAAAAACGTTGTGACGATTTTCCAAGGAATCGCACTCGTAGCCAAAGGCAATCGAAGCAATAACGTCACTTGCAAATCTTTTGTAAACGTCTCCCATATCCATCTCGGCGCATGTCTGGTTTTTCAGTTGCTTTTCCAAGTGCTTGATAAATTGATCGACGCATTTAAGTATCAATTCAAACATCAACCTCATTTTTCTTCCAGAGAAAGATGGGTTCAAAATCATCCGCATATCTTTCCATTCCTTTCCTAAAACCAAGACGATATGGATTGTTTTAACAACTTACGAGTGTTTAAATAAAAAACTGGGATAGGCAGGTTGTGGAATTGAATCGACTCCATTTTTTTATAGTGTACACTAAAATACGGCAACATAGCGCGTGTTGACGTCGAACAAAACGTGACATAAATATAACCTAAAATTGATAAATATAGTTTTCTTATTGTAGATACATTAAATTCTAACGTAACTTTATATCAGCTGACCCCAAATGTCAAAAATATTCCTAAACCTACTCAGTTTTTTATTTGAACACTCGTTGCTTTTGCCACACCATGCAACGCAAACATATTTCTGTCCCATAATGGATCGTTTCCCGTGGAAACAATTCGTGATCGACAAAGTGATCAAAGTCTTTTATGGTAATTTTCTTGACGAGTTCTGGATTGTGCACCACCAACGATCTCTTGAAAAGCTGATAGATCCCAAAATAACTAAAAGGCGCAAGTATACTAGAATACAGTCATGCTGAATTTACGTACCGTTTGTCTTGGAACGACGTACAGTAATTGTGAAACACTGACGCTAATGCTTGAGCTTTCGTAAAAGCAACCATATGATCTTTTAAAATTTTTGTTACGGTGTACTGTGGCACTCCATTTTTTTCCCAATAAGTTAGGTACTCTTTTAATATATATGACAAAAATGTAAACACAGCTATTGTAAATAATATTAGATACATGTTTCAAATACTTAGAATATTGCTATCTGAGACTAATATACGGAAAGTAATCGTTTTGAACTTGAACTAACGATAACGATTTTTAATAATATTTTATTTTTACCACAAATAAACACATTAACTAATTTTACAAATAGAGAACAGTGTATCTGTTTTTCATATCTACAAATATCTACATATTTCTACACAAAATATACTAGAGACAGAATTAGATGAACTACGCGTCTAATAATTTTCATCTAGTTATCTTTCCAATTCATTAACAATTTTTTATGCCGCTCTATTCATTTTGACTAATTGATAGTCTAAGCTGTCAATCAGTTGTCAATTTTGAGGTTACCTCAATTTGTATTTAAGGCATATTGCGCATTAGTATTTTTATGAAGCGGCATTTTTTAGTGTACATGCAAAAGTCTTAGGTCACTAGATGAAAATTATTAATTAACACCTTGTATAAACGTTAGGTTAGAAAGAGATGTCAAAATAAACTGTAGGTACGTGTCTATTAAACCGGTAAAGTTGAACGTCGACTGCAGCGGTGTTTGTGCATCAAACACCGGGTAATTGAGAATTAGGTCCATTGTGAGGGATTATCCACATTAAAGTACCAGCTCGACATTGAGTAAATGCTAATGAGTAATTCGTGTGTCCCACTCTATGGTACGGACTTATGACTAAAGGTTTCATTGTGGTAAGGTGAGTAGTATTTGTACCCATTTCTGTTGGATAATAGTTAATAGTCAGTCCCCTTCAATAATTGAACTTCTGATATATGAACTAGCAACAATTATTTAATTTTTTGCGCTGGTGGGTGTAACACTCTACTACAAACATTGCTTCTAATAAGCAATAAATAGTAGAGAGATATGGTTCTTCTATTTATACGTTTGAAAAGAAAAACTGCAATAGCTCAGGTAGTAGTGAGCGTGTTGATTTAAGCGATGCAATTAATTAAACAAAAAAGCGTTACCTTGATTTTAAACAGAAATTAACCACTTTAGTTAAAAATAAGACGAGGATCGTCAAATAAAGAAAAAAAGAATCGTCTCGACAGCAAAATTATTAGTATTAACAAAGTGTGCAGCGCCTTGTAGGAAGAAATAATTTTACGCAAGCACATAAAAACCTAGAAAGCATTAACGTTGAAGGTCTGGCAAGATTAAAACGGCTGGTGATAATAAAATGATCGTATTGCACATGAAGATAAGGTGCGTAATCCAATCTAAAAGACAAAAAAATAAAAGATAATTTGTATTTGTGTTACTTCCAATCAAACAATCCTAATTGTATGACAAGAACAAGCCATAAAAAAGTTGTGCTACCACAAATAACGTAAACTCTCAAAAAAACCAAAAGCAAAAAATTAAACCTCCTTGAGAAAAAAAAATCAAGAACAAACACCCGGAAAAAAAAATGCAACATTTTAAGCCAAACAGAACGAAATTAATTATTTTTGCGTATCCGGATTACAAAGAGCAAGAGAAAAAAATCAGCTTGGCAACTAAAGAATATTAAGAGAATTAAAAGTCGGCAACAACAGAAAAATTTTTCTATTGCTTTCGGATTGAGTTTCAATAATTTATGTAACTAAATTAAACAGTAAAGAAAGAATGAAAAAAGAAAAGAAAGTGAAAAAAATGTAGACTAAGTTCGTACAACTAAAAAAGAAGATCTAAAAAAAAGTGAAGTTAGAGACAATAATAAAAACCAAGTAAGCCTGATCATCCACCATAAGAACCACCAAAAAGAGCACTAGAGAAAAAGAACTAAATAATACCCCGGTCACTGTTAAAAGAAGTAACTCAGTAGTTGCCCTGTTTAAACTAACCCTACTTATTTTCCTACAACTAGATAGGGAAGGACAAATAAACAAATAAGAATAAAGTAAATAATCATTCAGCTTGTGTCCTAGTAGATGAATTTGACACAAAACGAAAACCTTATCCTACTGCTCATACAACCGTCCGAGATTGTAACCTCCGTTGGAATTTTCCCTGTAAAATATTCGAATAAGTCTTTATTATACATATTTAAATTGCGTTGAATCACGTAAAAATTCTTTTTCGTTTGAGATCCTATTTTCTGATTTTGCATGGTTGAAAGTTGCCGTCAGTTCATCGACTTCACCTTGAATTAAAATAAATTTGCTGTCTTATTAAAAATTTTTTAACGTACCTAGTTGGAAATTTCATCATCTAGGGAGTTCTAGTGGCGATAGGTGCACTCGTCATAACAAGAAATAGTCTAGATTCAGTTCTTGTAGAGTTTAGTTACGCGAATCACACAAGTAATATGTGTACCGAGGATAAATAAATTTCAAGTTTGAAGTTAGTTAAGGGTGTTATTCCTCTTTCGTAAGTTGAAGTGTACTATGATCTTAAGTTCGAATTTAGTTTCAGGTTATTACTGTTTGAAAATTTGCGTACCACAAACATAAATTTTCTTCTTAGTGTAGAACCCATCAAAATAAATTTATTTGTACTGACATGCCAGTTTTTGGCGCAGGTATATTAAAAGAATTATTTTAATATGACTTCTCGTCATTGTTTCTAACGTCTTTGTACAGCAACAACAACAACCCCTGAACAAATATTTCAACAACAACCTTTTGGTTTACCTCCGCTATAGACCGGGATCAAAGTCATCCACGTATTTATGTTTTTAAATTAAATAGGGTTTAAGTTAGAGTGCTTATGGATATATCCTATATAATAAACCGCTTATTTTTTTCATGTCTGTCTCTGAAATTAAACGGGTACTTCCAAACGTCGCAGACACTTGAAATTTGGCATGCCGATGGGTCTTGCCTTCAAACCAACGGGAAAAATTCGAAAACCGGAAATTTCCATTCAGGGGCGTCTACGTCCGCTATAGGTCTAGTATTATTAAATTCATGCATTAAAATTGGTTCGTCAATCGATGGGCTTTTAATCTAGTTTTTAAGCAATAAATGATCTAGGTGCACCTTATCCTTAACATTGCCTTTATTAAAATTTTTTATATTTACATGATGACGACCATGGTTTCGATACCAGTCTTGTATCGTTATCAAGTGTAATAGATTATACAACATAAGTATAATTTCATAATTTATTTAAAAAGAAATCTATTAGACTTGATAACGATACAAGACTGGTCGTGATTATGTAAATATAAAAAAATTTAATAAAGACAATGGTAAGGATAATGTGCACCTAGATCATTTATTATTTATGTTTCTATTTAACTAAAATGAACAATACCGAAATTAAAAGGGCTTAGAAACTCATGATGTAAAAAAAAAGAAAAAAATCAGAGGAAAACAATATCTGACCTTGCGCGTCTTGCATTAATAGATTAAATTTACACCTAAAAAGTCCACCAATGAATTAAAAATTCCCCTAAAATTAATAATACTTTGCATTAAAGCAAATGATAATAATGTGCGCGTAAATAGGCAAACACAATGCGACTGTTATTTGCTTTAATAAGAATCATTATTAACTTTTTGTATGTAAATTAACCTATTATGCAAGACGCGCAACGTCAGATATTGTTTTCATCTGATTGTGTACCACAGAGATAATTAAAATTAGATAAGTTGATTTTTAAATAAAATTATTGATCACGCGAACAATTAGATTTCTCTTTCCTTAGATCAGTAATGTTAATCACTTTATACTTTGTTTATTTGATAAGTTTTGTGATGTTTTAAATGCAATAAATCTTGTCTGTTCTTCTTTGTAACAAGCATTTTAATTTATATTTGACTTTACTTTTGGGTGTTGGGTTAACTTTTAACAGAGTTGTAACAGTACCCTCCATTTAACCTCGTGAGTTTGTTCGGTGCCCTCACGACCTTGCTGACGAATTTATAGATTGTCATTGATTATTTTACAACCGTTTACTTTGACCTTATCATTTCACTAAGGCAAATCATTTTGCGAATTACCCCTTCCCACTGAGCTACAGTGCAACTCCTATTTATGTTCGGTTTTAATTCAAAATTGTTATTAATCTATTTTTGCATGTAACAAAATAAAGAGAAAGTAAATAGAAATAAATAAATTGAAAAGATGTATCGAAAAATTAGTTTCAGCTTCCATGAAACCACTAGTAACTTTCAATCAATCATAATTGAGAAAATAAAATTTCAAAATAGTCTTGCCAGGTTAATTGGGAAAAACAATCAAACATAGTGACTAGAAACAATTACTTAGATTTTTGCTCTAAAAAGTATCGTCTCTCTTATTCTAATCAATGATAAATAATAATAAGAAAATAACTTGCACAAAATTTACAAGTAGTATGTAAGAGTTGGCTAATATTCCCAATAATCAATTAGTTTTATGTTAGAAACAATTAAAAAGCAGAGAAAGAGACGTGATTTTTTTATTCACACGTTTGCAAAGCAAAACTGCTATAGTTAAGGTATCGGTGAGCGGGTCTGTTCAAGAAATGTCATTAATTAATTATAAAGCAACTCCCCAACTGTGTGAACAGAAATTAACCACAGGTGGATGGAAATACAGTAAAAGCTCGTCAAACGAAGAATGAAAGAATCACCTCGGCAGCGAAATTAATGATATTAAAAAAACGTAAACCCCTTTAAACATATATGATTGAAAAAGTATGTATGTATGCCCTAAAATTTAACGTAACACTGATGTGCTGGGATTACTTGTTGTGGAAGCACTAACGTTAAAGGTCTTGTAAGATTAAAACAGCGGGTGGTGAGTAAATAATCGCACTACACAAGGAGTTCTAATGTAAAAAATCCAAACAAAGAGAAGTAAAATTTTCTTCGTGTTCCATGCATATTCTCAATGAGAAGTAATAATAAAATATTTGTGAGAAAGTCGACAAAGTTGTGGTACCACAAATAAGGTAGAACCTCACGAAGAATCTAACACTATTACGAGGTTAAACAATCCAGAACTTAGAAGAAGACAAGCAAACAAAAAAATAAAATTTAAAACCAAACCAAGCACTCAGTAGCCCTTAAAAACCCAATGAAACCTAACCTTCAAAAATCCAAAAGCAAAAATATACCTTCTTAAGAAAAAATATCTAAGACAAGCAACAGAAAAAAAATGCTGTTCCTTATCCAGTTTACAAACAACAAGATATAGCTTAGCAACTATAAAGACTTCAAAGAAACCTAGTGTATTAGGATAAAACATTCTGGACAAAAGCCGGCAACATTGATTAAGATGAAAGTAAACCTCAGTAGTCAGTAACCTGAAGAACTACAGCAATAATAAGAAATAAACATTAGAAAGAGAAAGTAATGCTAGAAAAACAAATCGAAAAGTAACAAACAGTACAAACAGTTTTGTCTTTGCTGCTGTATTACCTTCAGATTGAGTTCAAATAACCTATGTAAAAATAAGTCAACAAAACTCGGGCTACAAAAGGTAGAAAAACACTAAAACTCAACCAAATCCAAACCAAACTAAAAAAAAAATGAGAAGAGAAAGAAGAGTAGAAAGAAACATGTAGAGTAAGCCCAAATAAACTCAAAGAAAATTATAATTTCCAATTAAACAGTCACTAACAGATCATGTCAAGCAAGTATGTAACGATAAAAAATAATCGTGCAGCTCAGTGACAGGTTTATCGGGTAAAATTCAAATATAATAAATGACTTAAAACAACTATTTAGATTTATGCACTGGTTAGTGTAGCACTCTACTACAAAGTTTGTGATTCTTCCATTCCCACATTCGAAAATAAAAACTCAAATATTGGCAAGCGTGTCGGTTCAAGCAATATAATAGAAAGCACCACCTTAACCCTAAAATAAAATTAAATACTTGTAGTGGAAGATACGGTGGAAATCCGTGAAACAAAGTCTTGGCAGTGAAATTAATGGTATTAACAAAACGTGAAACGTCTAATTGTTTTTCACAGCTGTACTGATAAATTTAATCTATTACGTCTGTAAAACACCAAACTGCATATGCACTTTGTCACGTACACTACGAGTTTAATGCAACGTCTGTATCAACACTTCCTTTATCAACGGATATGAGTTTTCAAAAAATATATTTTTACACTTACGATTAAACGTCTACCTACAAACTCTTTATTGCAACTAAATAAAAATATTATTTACACGAATACATTTAATTGCTTTTTAAATTAATTATAGGTCGGTTTTAGAAATCTTAATCTTTAATTACCTTAATATTACGTTTTATTTGAATAGAAACATTTACTATAAATCTAAATAATCAAAAATTTAAATCAAAATAAAAATTTTTGTATTATTTAAAATAACTCTTTCAGCGCAATATGTATCCTCGAAAATTTAAAGTGTTTGAGCACCGACTTAAATCCTATTTTTTGATTAATCATACAATGTACGTCGGATCTTCAATAGGAGCGTATTCTCAGAATTTTATGTCATTGACAACCACTGTACTCCCTATTGCCGACGTTTCAGCCGCTGCAAGCGACTTTATCAAACCATTTCAATGATCGCCGAACACATAAAATTAAAATTATGTCATGGAATTCAGTTGTTCAAAACTCGCGCGCAGTGGCCGAAATGTCGATAATAGACAGTAAAGGGGTTGTCAATAAGATGAAATCCCGAGAATACGCTCCTAAGGACAAGGCAACGCCGGTGACTAAGTAGCTCTAAAAACAGTTGAAAAAATTCAAAAGCAAAAAATATAAACCTTCTAAGAAATAAAAGCAAAGCAAAAAAATGTCAAGGCAACAAAACCAAATGTTAAGAATCTATCGTGGACGAGATATTATGCCCCCTTCCGCGTCTGATCAGAGACGTGCCCTTGATTTAAAAACGTAAGATCGTTAAAATACCAAGAAATTTTGCTACGTGTTAAACGTTAACACATTAACTGATATTCACTTTGTTTTGACGTATTTCTTCAGTTAATTGTGTTAAATTATGTGATGACACACTGTAGGGTTACTGTAGAAGAAGTACACGTCTTCCAGAGCGGGTTTTGGTGCATTATAATGCGTAATTAAACGATCCGGTTGTTAAAAATGGGGTGGGCGATTCTATTGGATTCGCTGCTGCGGATAGTGTCGTATTGTAATGATTCTGAGGTTTTCTTTGTTTTGCTGGCGGTATTTGAAGGTGCTCTACTTCCCAGCGTTAAGACTTAGGAACTGAGTTTGGAAGCAGTAGTCTATTGTGAGTTCGTCAAAGCTAATCAACAATGGCGGGAATATTAAATGATAGCAAAAATCAGCGTTTTGTAGATAGAATTTGAGTAAATGCATATCGTAAAAGCTATGGAGGCTGGTGCTGCATTTACTAATCGGAAATGGATTGCACAGAAACTCAGGCGTTCTGAAAGGTGGGTGACTGATAATTGGAAAAAAGGTTATAAAAACTGTCATGCTACTTTTTCAACATTACTTACTGACCCCTAGCAAAAGATTCATTGCAACCCAGTAGATAAGCGCATTGCTTCCGCACTATTGAACGTCGAAGACTTGTGGCCCTGAGTTTCGTAACGTGTCTGCGATTTTGCTCGTTGACTATTATATCGCTATGTTACGTAAGTGCGACATGTTATTTACCATTGCTTCCCATCCTTTCACGTCGGGGTCGCCACTCGGCTTTTTTTATATGTGGGAGGACGTTTAATATAGAACGTTGACTGAACTCTTAATAATTGTTTTTGGAACAAGCTTAGAATTACTTAAGATTGATGGTAATTTTTACGAAATTGATTCTTTTTTTTTATACTTAAATATAAGGCAAAATAAGTTTGATACAAAACTCTTTTTTGAAGCACTTTGTATATCTTTAAAATGTGACCCTCAGCAACATAAGAAACTCTTTAAATAAAATTGATGTTTATATAGGAAATCGAACTTGTGATCCCACTTAGCAGTTAACGCACTTAACCGTGAGCTACTACCGCACTTGGTTCTGTTGCGTAAATTTTACTCTTCAGAACCCACAACAAAAAGTACAAAAAATTTAAGTCTGGTGAGCTGGTTCTCCATTCCAGGACACATCTTCCCAATATATTGTCCATGGAAAAATCTGTACCAACTCCTGATCACTTCGATCGTAATGTGGTCGAGCTTCATCTTGTCGTTTATTTTCTTTTTTTCTTTATTTTTGATATATAAGTTTAGTTGTTTTTTTGTTTTATATATATTATTAGTTTTTAGTAGTAATACGAATCAGTTTTCTCAGTTTTATATAGGGTCATTGACTCGAATGTTGATGATTTAATTTTCATAATTTTGAAAGTACTTTCAACCATTAAAAGTAAGAATAAGGAAAAAACCTGTAATAGTAAAATAGAGGCCAAACGGAAAATAATCGGGCTTCTAAACTAAAACGTCTCTGCTTTTTATTATTATTCGACTTTCGAAGCAAACGATAGCTATGTGAGCATTTGCTGGTCCTTACACGCTATCGCTCTGACTTTGACTTTAAGACGCAATAAACTATGGGGTTGCCTATAACAATCCTTTAACAATTGTTTAATTAAGTGTAACTTTCAAAAACTGCATAATGCCGAAAGCGGCAGAACTAGTCACCACTGACCGAGAAGTAGACTACTTGAATCTGTTGCGGCAGACCAACGCCCACTCACAAAAAACCCTGCATAGAAAATGTAAACAAGGAAACACAAATCTCAGCAATTCATTAGCAGCGTTTAGCAACAACCTTGTTGATTCAGCACCGACCTTCTCAACCACATATAAATGAAGTTGCATCGCACGCAGCAGTCAGTTTCAGGCAACTTGTTTAGCGCCTGCAGGCATGATTAAGTTGCATGTCAACACACAATGATGCATACAATTTATTGATTTAGTGTATAATCGGTAAAGTAAAACTATCAGCAGATAAAGTAAGTTATCTATGCTTAAAAATACACTCTATCTAAGATACACACAGTATCACAATGTTTGCCATTATATTAACTTTTGTAATTATATTAATTGTTCTATACTACGGTTTAGTAAAACCAGTGACTTATTGGCAAAGACACGGAGTTCAACAGCTAAGCGCTTACGAAATATGGAAACGAAATCTACTGATGTTAATACAACAACAACCCGTGGCGGAATTGTTTCAAGAACTGTACAACTTATTTCCCGGTGCACGGTAACGTAACATTAACATTACGTCGAACCTTCTAAACTCTCAAACAGTTACAGCGGTATTTATCAATTTTAGATAAATCCTTAATCATCAAAGATGTTGAGTTGATAAAAAAAATTACAATAAAAGATTTCGATCACTTCACCAACCATAAATCAATTTCGCCGGGCGAAGTTTTGTGGGAAAAAAATTTGTTTTCTTTAAAAGGTAAGAAAAGATGAACTAAAAAAAAGTATCTCCCAACTCCCATTGCAGATGAAAAATGGAAGAATATGAGAAATATTTTAAGTCCATCTTTCACAAGCAGCAAAATGAAGATGATGTTCAATTTGATGGCAGATTGCGCGGATCAATTCGTGAACCATTTCGAGAACAAATCGCAAAATTCTTCTTGCGTCAACGTAGAAATGAAAGATGCGTCGACTCGCTTCGCTAACGACGTAATTGCTTCTACCGCTTTTGGAATTACATGCGATTCTTTAACACACCCCAACAACGAATTTTACTTGATGGGGAGAAAAATTACGCCGCAAGTTGGATTTTGGAAAACCGTGCAGTTAGTAATTATATTCAATCTTCCAATTTTGGCGAAGGTATAAATTCTGGACTTGTTTATGATTAGTGCGAGCTTGTTTTGTTTTAGATCTGCGGGTTGCGTTATTTATCGAAACAAGCTAGCACTTATTTTTTTAGAGTTATTCAAAAAACCTTGAGAGAGAGGGAGCGGAAAAAAATTGTACGATACGACATGATTCATCTCATGATGGAAGCTAGGAAACAGTCGAAAGAAGAACTAAGCGACGTTGATATAACTGCGCAAGCTTTACTCTTCTTCTTTGCTGGTTTTGATACAGTATCTACGCTCGTGAGTTTTATGACGCATGAGCTCGCAGTTAACGTAGATGTTCAAAAACGTTTACAAGAAGAAATAAAAGAGACTTTGAAAGAGTGTGATGGAATGATTACTTACGATGCTCTGTTCAAAATGAAGTATTTAGACATGGTCGTAAATGGTAGGTAAATATGAGATGGTGTGACGTGTTTAATAAACTTTTGTGCAGAAACTTTACGTAAGTGGCCGAGTGGTGTCGTAACCGATCGAGTGTGTTCAAAACCTTACGAAATAGTTCCTGAAAGACCTGGAGAAGTTTCGGTGTTTTTACAAAAGGAGACATTGTATGGATTCCTTTCTTTGGTTTACAGAGAGATCCTCAATTGTTTCCGAATCCTGAACGATTCGACCCTGAAAGATTCAGCGAAGAAAATAAGGTGAACTTTAACGCGAACGCTTACATCCCATTCGGATTTGGTCCTAGGGCGTGTATAGCTAACAGATACGCTTTAATGGAAGTGAAGCTGTTCTTTTTCAAACTCTTATCAAAATTTGATATAGTTGTAGTCGAAAAAACAATCATTCCGTTAAAGTTAGCCAATGTTTCTTTTCAGATGACTGCTGAAGGAGGGTTTTGGATAGGTTTAAAATCTAGGGTTAAGTAGAAATGTATTTCGAATACTTTTATGTAAAACAAAATCGTGCAAAATTAAATGTTGTTGCTATCAAATCTTTCTTTAGACTTTCGCGACTTGTTAGTGAACTAATGTCGTCTAGATTCGGATCTAAAGGCCGTCGATGTTTAAACTTTTTTTTTTGCTAACATTAGCGGTCAGCTCAGGGGGCGGGGCTTGACGCAAGAATCGGTTTGGGTGTTCTTTAGAATCAGATTTCAGATTTGGTTGATACTTAGGGTTTTTCATTCCTGATGAAATTTTCTGAATGTTTTGATCTCGATGGCTTCTCTAAGTAATCTGTTGAGATGACCGTTAATCGTTAATTGCACTTGAAATTCTTGAAGAATATCTTGTGATCCCCATTGCTAACACTGACTTCACGGTGTGTTCCGGGCGTCAGTTTGCTCGATGTTCTCTGAGCCTTGTTCCTATCGATCCTTTGCTAGTTCCGATGTATACCTTGACACGAGAACAGGGATACGATGAACTCTTACTGCTGAAAAAGAGTTTCGATTGTCCTTTGTTGATCTGATAGTCTGCTGAATCTTCTTAGTTAGTTTGAGGATAGTTTTCATGTAGTGCTTTCTTATTGGGTCTGTAATTTTTAAATGCGTGGGTGACAGTCGGTCAACTTTTTTGGATCTTTTAGACCTCATTGACCCTTCAATTTTCTTTCTGGTGTCTCCTTTAGACTCAAACGCAGTTTTCAGGTGTTTGAGTTCCGCTTGATAATTCTTCGATTTACAAATTTTTCAAGTCCGTCAGCTTCCGACCTTTTGGCATTTGGTTTTTCTGTACTCTGTATTGCTTAGTTTGTTATCTCGTTTTCCCACCAGCACATCTAAAAAAGACAGTTGTTGTTCATCTTTATTTCCATGGTAATGTGGTTGCTGATGTTGACTTTTAAGTACAGAAGCTTGCCACTTGTGTTAGCAAAATGTTAGGAAGAAATTCCAAGCGTCGACGCTTTTAGACCCGAATCTAGACGACAGTAGTTTATTGTCGATCGTTTTCCTCCCGTAACTGCTGATTTTTAATTGCAATTGCAAGGTACTTCTATTTTCTTTCGATCAATCTACTCAACGATCTATTATTAATTGAATTTATTTTTATTTTATATGATGATATCTCGTTTTTCTATTTCTACGAAATTTCGCACCCTAGTTTCACAAAGAACCTCACTTCATATCAAACAGTTGAACGGGGGTTGAATCTCTATTGAAAGAATAGTGTGTAGAAGATAAAATTGATAGAACAAAAGAAAACTTGATATAGGATTGATTCTGATGATCAGCTGACTTTATACTTAAATGAGAGTGAGAACAGAGTTTTCGTATCAGTACCAATTACCTCTTAATAGGGAGAAGGTAATCATTGACTTGAATGACTTCGATACTGAAGTTTGCATACAGAGAAGAGTCCACACAAAATAAAACAACCCCTCAAGCCAAAAAGCAAAGATTTTGTATTACAGATTCATCCCGATAGCTAAAATTTTAATAGAAGTTCCAAGGATAAGGATGTGGTGAGAAAGCTGGATACTGCTCTTAGAGTAGTTTTGGAATAGCAAGAAAAACGACATCGTCGTTATAAAGACATTAGTAGATAAGGCCCTGCCCAAGTTTGGAAGAAGACTAGATGATCTTTCAATCGGAGTTCAAGGCCACAAACGAGTATAGGTTTGATGACGTGGAAAACAGCTTAAGATTCAGGAAGGTTTTGATTAGCGTGACAAAAGACCCCTTCTAGCAAATGTAAATAATGTGAAAATAGTTATGAATGCCTTTGGAGACAGAGGTATGAGAAGCCAAAGTTGGTGCTAAATACACTAAAGCTAAGAGTTGCCCCCTTAGTGGCTGTTGCTAAACCACAACCAATTACAGACTTCGGGTTAGCAGTGCAAGCTCTAGTGTCTATAATCTCATCAGTTTCAGACAGATATCTTATTTGACAAGTGCGGACCCGTTGGTGAGAAAGCTTTCGCTAGAATTGTGTACTAATTTGGCGCTGCAATTGGATTAATTAAAATTCAAATGTCGTAACTTATAGTTATTTACTTTCGTTGCTTTAATGTTATAAAACAAAGAGCAATATACAATAGTTATTTGTGTAACTAGTGCAAAAAGTGCATATTTGTTGCACGATGCATGAAGTTCGAAGCTCGAGACGTCTTATTGAACATGAGACTCTATAATTTTTTATTCTATAATTAACCTCAGAATCTTGGATTCATTAATAAAATGCGTGGTTTGTGTCACACAAACAAAATATTAATATAATAAAAAAAATAATATCAAACGTAGAATTTTTCTAAAAATTAATTTTAATTTAACGCAACCAAAGAATATTTTTACTTCCGCTACAATCTATTTTTTGTACCCAAATTTTTATTATTATTATCTCACTAACCTGGATTATATTTATGGGTGGCGTGCTGCTTGCCACCTTTAACTACTTTGAAACAGTGGACTCTCAACATTACGTTGTTATCCACGACGTTCATTATACGTTATACGTACACAACGACTTTGCAATACTGCATAATTTTCCGGTTAAATGAGATAAAATTTGAATTACTATTTTAAATTTTTGGAATTTTAAATAAAATGTAACTTAACATCAAACTGTATTTTAACTTTGCAAATATCTTATCAAGTAACCAATATATATATAAATGATAAGTTTTTCGACATCTAGTGTCGACTCGTGAAAGCGTTCACGTACGAAAATGTTAGCAACTTTGCCGACAGGTATGTAAAGCAGTTACTAATATATATATATATATATATATATATATATATATATATATATATATATATATATATATATTAGCAACTTTGCCGACAGGTATGTAAAGCAGTTACATAGTCGATTCTTCAATAATTATAGCCAACCTAACAATTGCCAAGTATAAAAATTTCGAATCGCCTGCAGTAAAGTACGCAAGAGGTTGTACAATAGCAAACAAACACTGAGAATCAGCCGACAGCTGTTTCGTCCTTTGGGACTCATCGGGAGTGAGAGAACTCGAGTGTAAGTTCACTATTGTACAAACGCGTTCACTCTTGCGTACTTTACTGCAGGCGATTCGAAATTTTATACTTGCCAACTGTTAGGTTGGCTATAATTATTGAAGAGTCGACTATGTAACTGCTTTTACATACCTGTCGGCAAAGTTGCTAACATTTTCGTACGTGAACGTTTTCACGAGTCGACACTAGATGTCGAAAATCTTATCATTTAAATATATATATATATATATATATATATATATATATATATATTTTTTTTTTTCTTTGGTTTACTAAAATGCATAATTATTAAATATATACACAGACAACTATTTTTGCAAGTTAAACAAATTTTGTGCTTTTCACATTTTTCTTGTTTTTCTTTCTTCTTCTCTCTCTCTCTCTCTCTCTCTCTCTTCTTGTCTTCTTTTCCACTCTTCTTGTTATCTCCTCTATCTATATAATTTCTCCCTTACTTTCTGATATACCTTCAATTTGGTTTCGTAATCTTCCTGTGGTTTTAATAATACCGTATTTAATCCTTTCTTCTCTTTCATCAAAAGTTTATCTATTTCTACCATTATGCTTTCAAACCTATTTTTTCATAATACGTTTCTATTTGTTGTTCTTTTAATTTCCATTCCTTATACCTTCTTTCTCCTCTATTCTTTTTCTTTATTTCTCTTCTTGTACTTCCTTTTGCTTTCTTTCTTCTATTCTTCCTTCTATTATTGTTGTCATCTTTCATTTTTTTCCTGTTCTTTTCACCACAGTTTCTGGCTTATCTTCCATTTGATACTTATTTCTTCATCTAGTTTAATAATATCTCTTCATTCTGGTGTCATTTTATCACTTTTCATCAAAATTATCTGTATTTCATAATCTATTCTCTCTACCACGTTTCTTAAATTTGTATTGGGATTCAAATATTTTTCATAATAGCACTTTTCTAATTCCAGTTCATAATTATCCTCTTGGTTATCATCTTTTTAATTTCATTTTATTTTTGTTTCCGTGTTGTTCAAATACTTTTTTTCAGGTACAATGTGGACTTATCTTTTAACAACCCTGCATATAACAAAAATTCAAATTCAAAAATATTTTTCAGACAAACGATTAATATCAATTTACAAATTGTTTTTAAGAGTTATTTCCTATAATGGAGTAGTCGTGACAACATAACCGAAACTGACGTATATTCGGCAACAATTCTGTGGTAATACAGTCGGACTAAATATAAGCACTGAAGGAAGACACGAAAATAACACCTGACAATTGAAAGTATGTAAGTGGAAGTGGGAGATATACAAAATGTGTCATATATTTTATAGGTTAACAGTGACAGTTGACATATATTTTAGGTTAACAGCGACAGGGCAGAGCATGAATTTAACCTTTTCACATTGGTGTTTATTTAATGAATTAACGCAATGGACTGTAGACATTTAATTATATTTATCTTTACAAAATCTACACTCACAATTTTTCACAATGAACTTTTGTTAAGCGCGCGTATTTTTTTTAATCTTATGCTTACGCATCCCAAAAATGAACAAAAAAGCAAAACCGTCCCCTTTTACGCACATATATCTAAAGGTTGATTGTAAGATGTGTTGCCTATGTTAAGGACAAAACATATTAACCATAACCATATTTATGTTAAATTGAAGTAGTTTTTTGTTATTTTCCAAGCGTCATGTGACAGTGATAGATCCGTCCTTTTATGGTGACTTCAAAACAAAGGTGCACGTTACTTGTCTAGGTACTTCTTATAAAGTCTGAGGTAATACAGTTTTTAAGACAGTGGTATTGTATGTTATGTGTTAGTTGGCTGAATTATGGCGTACATACGCGGAAAATATGTACGCCATAAATTTTTAAATGTAGAATAGCTAAGAAAATAAAGGCCATTCTTACATTTTTTAACGTGAAACCAAAATGTATCATTTATAATATGTGTTAATCTATTTGAATAATTTCTTTATGCAACTACTGTAGTTAAACAGTATTGAAGTTAAAGTAAGGTAGCGCTATCTTTTGGCGAGGTACAAGAAACTTTATAATCTAAAAATATTCTGGCTGCTACTCAATACCTATAGATACCGGTTGAACGGAATAAAACTTGAACAAAGTTGGAAAATAATAAAAGTTAATTTTTTTAAATTTGTTTTTAAACATTTTGGATCAGTACAAATTCAGTTGTATAGGTCCTGTTGTCAGTGGTATAAATTTCGTTGAATTAATATTCATATATTACTTCGGTAAAACAAAGAACACTGAAATTGTTACTAGTTATTTGGTATAAGGTAGAGAAAAAAGAAAAACAAGAATTCAAAGTTAAAAAAAGCATATTTTTTCTACGACATACTTAGAAAACGGACGTTTCTTCTCTACAAATAGTGAGGAAAATTCGTTTTTCCTCACTAGCGAGGAAAATAATGCCGTGTTACAAAAATGCCTCTTTAAAAAATGTAAGAATGTGTTATTAGAACTATTTGCGCCTAGTAGTTAGTTAAACAATTTAATTTAGTATTCAATAAGGTTTGTTTAATTTAATATCTTATATTTCGACTCTTAAAAAATTGCTATCCTACATTTATTTTGGTTAGAATTACGAGACTGCGCTGTGCCATACTGAGACCACGCCGATACTACAGAATACTCGTAGCGAGACTATTGGTTACGTTTACAATATTACTTCTTTCATTAGGTTGTTTTTTGGGGAATGTCGTGGAAAAAATGTTGTGTCTAACACATGAGAAAGCCTTTTTCCACTCTCACTCTAATGCCTCCCTCACTACGCTCGTGAGGCAACATAAAAAGTATGTTTTAAAATCAAAGAATTTGATTACATTAATTCTTTCGAAAACTCACAATTTTGTTATTAAATTAAACAAAACGTTGGGAGTTTGAACCACTAGTTCACCGCAAAAGAACTATTTCGTAAAGTAGTTACGAAAATTGTAGTCGTTCAATTATAACAACGCATTCGATCTACAATGCGGTCTATATAAACTTAACCTCACTTAACCTCTTTGTTTGGAAACTACCCGAAAATAATGCAAAATGAAACTCGTAGGTTGTATATCATTAAAAAAATCCAACATTAATATTTGATTTTAGTACTGTTTAAGTAGCGACCCTAATAAACCATGCCACATTCTAACATTCCGCGAAATAACTTTAATGTTAGACTGCGGCTTGTCGATGCAATCAGTATTAAATTTTTTACCTTTATCTTACGTATATTCGAATCGCTTGCATAATTTGCCTACATGGATGCCCAACGATTGTGTCGACCCCGATTTAGAAGGGGAATTGCGAGAGAATGGCGATCGTATATTTATCGATTCACCCCCGGAGTTTTGTCCTCCACTCGATAAGTTAATAGATTTTGCTCAAATCGATGTTATCTTAATTTCAAATTATTTATGTATGATGGCATTACCTTTTATAACTGAAGGAACCGGGTTTCAAGGGAAAGTATACGCTACGGAACCCACCCTGCAAATTGGACGGTAAGATATTCTGCTAAATTTATGTTGACGTTACTTGAATTAGGCATTAGATTGTTGCTGGAGGAACTTGTGACTCATATCGAACAGTGCCCCAAAGCCAATTTTGCTAATCAATGGAAGAATCTCGTTCATAAACTGCCGTACCCGTTAAGCCACTCTTTTAAACCAAAATCTTGGAAGCAAATTTATAATCTAGGTAACGTCAATACCAGTTTATCTAGGATACAAATGGTTGGGTATAACGAAAAAATTGTATGTTTATCTTGACGAGGTGTTGTGTTGTTAATTTCAATTCAATTTAAGGATGTATACGGAGCTTTGCAAGTGTTACCGACTAGCTCTGGGTATAACTTAGGTTCCAGCAATTGGATTATAACATCAGATCATGAAAAAATAGTTTATTTAAGTGGTTCAAGCACATTGACAACGCATCCGAGACCGATGGATCATCACGCTTTAAAAAACGCTGACGTATTAATTATGACTGATTTAACGCAAACTCCTATCAGTAATCCTGATTCTATGTTAGGTCTGTTATGTGTTGTAGTCAGTAAGTTTTGCAGTCATAAATTTTTATTAAACTAGCTGACTGATTGTTTTAGGTTTAACTTTACGAGGTGGCGGTAACGCATTGATTCCATGTTACCCTTCCGGTGTCATCTATGACCTTTTTGAATGTTTATCAATTAAGATGCAAGACTTGGGCGTTCAGAATTGTCCCATGTTTTTTATATCACCAGTTGCGGATATGTCTTTGGCATATTCAAATATTCTCGCCGAATGGTTATCGTCGGCGAAGCAAAACAGGGTATACGTACCCGATGAACCATTTCCACACGCCCTGCTGTTAAAGAATTCGAAGCTCAAGCATTTCAAACACATCTACTCAGACGGGTTCAGCACGGATTTTCAAGAAGTAATTAACACTTCGACTTTGATCCATTCTCATTGGTTCTATTTTTTAGCCGTGCGTTGTATTTTGCGGGCATCCCAGCTTACGCTTTGGAGACGTGGTTCAGTTTATCGAACTTTGGGGAAATAATCCTAGAAACTGCATAGTTTTTACCGAACCCGATTTTGATTATATAGAGGCTTTAGCCCCATATCAACCGATTCAAATGAAAGTGGCGCATTGTGCCATTGATACATCATTGAATTTTACGCAGGCGAACAAATTAATTAAAGATTTGAAACCATCTACACTAGTTGTACCCGACTGCTACATACAACCACCAGTTTCTGCACCGACACTTACCGAGTTAGTTATAGAAATAAGCCCGGACAGAACTTTAATTCCGTACAAATGGGGAGAAGTAATAAACTTACCATTAAAAAGAAAACAAGGGCAAATATTGATGGAAACTGAAGTTGCGCAGAAGATTAATCCGATTGAAGTTAAAACGGGTATTAGCTTATCCTCGCTTACAGGAGCGCTTGTTATTAAAGATAATGTGCATAATATGAAGGTATTTGGGTTTTTTCGTAAGAGTTTTTGTCTACTTTTTAGTTTCAGAATTCTTCCGAAAGTGGGGAGAGTAAAATGCAAAGAGGTACTAATTACGAGTGGGGTCTTGTGAACGTGCCGGAGTTTATGCAGAAATTAGCTCAGGAAGGGATTATTGATGCTAAGGTGGAACCGAGCGGAAACGGTGTTATGATTCATTTGGGTGAGTATGTTTTGTAAAGGTGCTTTCAAAATTAAAGGGGTTATTTTACAGCAAGATGAAGACGCGTTGATTCAGATTGAAGATAATTGTACTCACGTTTTGTGTAACAGCGATGAGCTTAGGTTACGATTAAGGAACATCTTTGATGCAGTGCCTGAAACAGTTTTAGATGTAGTTTATTTATAAGTTTTAAATTTAGGATTTATTTAATGTGTATAAATGTTATTTGCATAAATGTTTAAATTACGTAATTCATTTCACTACGATATTTATAACATTGATCAAAAAATGTGCTCGACAAATTTTTGATTGAAATTCTGGATCACAAAAGATCAGTATAAATTAGTTCAAAACTAACACATACTATAAGGGTTTCAAAGGTAATTAAAACAAGAGGAAGTGAATAACAATTGTGTTAAATCCAAAAAATACACTTCATTTAGGATTCCCGAATTAAACAATTTTGAAAATTGAAAAAAAATTAATTTTTGCACTGTGGCTTGCAAACTACTAGGCGTTTGCCCACTAAAAATACACTTATCAAAGACAAAGTAGATTTACGAACAGCGCTTACATACTCGTATTTCTCCTTAACTAACGACACAGTTGTGAGGTTTTACCTAAAACATCTAGAAAACTAAATTAAAAAATATAAAAAAACCAATCATTATTGAAAATTTGGAAGGGAAGTTAATGTTTAGGTGACAAATTGCAAGAAATTGTTGGGGAAAAAGGAATCGATTCCAAGAATAAAATTCACAACTAATTTGGTTGATGACAGAATCTGTATCAAAGGAAAGGAACACCAACTGCAGCGTCTATTTAACCAACAGAAAACCATCAAAAATTGCACCAAAAACTTAACTCGGACACGTGTTTCAACAGCTAAGTTGTTATCATCAGCGATACCGATACTAAAATATAAAAACAACGGGAAGCTTATATATACTATCTGCTTATCACGCATCGTTAAACTTAATTGATTCTTAGATAAGCTTAAATACCTGAAAATCCTAATGGACCGTTATCATCATAATTCATAAGCAAATTTCTGTTTTTAAAAATTTCTAAACTTTCATAAGAATCAAGTTCGTTTTTATTATTCACCCTCTTAATTAATTCAATGTCGCCTACTCTATGGCCATTTTCGCATATGCATGGCAACACTGGACCTATCTGTGCGATAATAGGTTTTAATAGGTCTCTTGGTTTGCCCTATATATACTTGGTTACAGTCTTTACAATTAATTTTATATATTCCTCGATTTATCACACATTTCTATTGGGTCTTCAGATTGCCTAAAAAGATTTTGCAAGTTGTTACTACTAGAGGTTACTGTTTTATAATCAAATTATGAAAATATTTTTTGAGAAAAATTGTTGTTATCTCCAAAGCAGATAAAGGCAATAAAGTAGTTATTTTGGACAAAGAAAATTATTTTGAGTCAGTTCAGGTAATGCTTAATGAAAGCCCCTATTCATTAATATCTAAAAATCCTCTTCCCAAAATGATTGCTGATACCCGTAGAGTCTTATTAGAATGTGGAAATATTATACCTAAACAACTTAGGTTTAGACTAACGGTATCTAACCCGGTTCTTTCTAGAATGTATTGTTTACCTAAGATACATAAACCGGAAAAGCAATGCATCCCATTGTTTCAGGTATTAATGCTCCTTACTTATCTGATATCTAAATGGTTGTCAAATAAATTCAACAGTTTTGAATATCAACAATCAAATTTCAGTGTTCAAAATTCATACGATTTTATTGAAAAAATAAAAACATTGAGCTGACTGAGAACGAAGTTTTAGTTTCATTCGATGTCTGTTCATTGTTTCCAAGCGTTTCGATAGATATCACTTTAGATTATTTGAAAGATATGTTACACCTCACCAAAACCATTTAGACAATTCAGAAGTAGATAATTTGATTAAATAGCATGATTATGTATGAGTCAAACCTACTTTCAAGTTAATAGAGAGTTTCTGCACCTCTTATTTTAACGCGTAATTGTTGGGGGGGGGGTGGGGGGAGAGGGGAATTTTTTTTAAGGAGGGGGGGGGAGGAGGGGGGGAGAGGGGGGGGGGGGGAAGGGGGGGGGGGGGGAGGGGGGGGGGGGGGGGGGGGGGGGGGGGGGGGGGGGGGGGGGGGGGGGGGGGGGGGGGGGGGGGGGGGGGAGGGGGGGGGGGGGGGGGGGGGGGGGGGGGGGGGTTATGGTTATTGTGAGCATGCGCAATTGACAAAAAACCTTTCGTTAACGATATTAACGTTAACGTCTGCCGTTAATTACCACACGTAAAGGAACTTAAATTTGAGCGGTTATTCTTATTTAGCGCAAGCGCAGAGAACTAGATAACCAAACTTAGTACACTGTTGACATGCGCGTACAAAAAATAACAATAACGTTAACCACTTTTGAACAAGGGATGCAAAAACTTGTTTGGCGATGGAATAAAGGTTTGCGGTTTTTTAAAAAGCGCATGTTCCCTATAAGAGTAACTTTAACCACGGTGGTTAAAATTAAGAGGTGCAAAAACTCTCTATTAACATTTATCAACAAAATTATGGTACAACAATGGGTAACAGCTTATCTCCGTTTATGGCTAACCTGTTCATGGGTAAATTTGAAACTGATATAAAAAATAAATTAGATTATTTTCCTAGAATTTGGTGTAGATATGTAGATGACGTTTTTGCAGTCATCGACACTAAAGTTTAAGCCCTCAGCAATTTGTAGAAATTTTAAATTCAAAATTTGAGACGATCAAGTTTACCTACGAAACAGAAACAAACCTTAAGTTACCTTTCTTGAGACACTTTAGTGACAAGAAATGGCAACAAACTAGATATAGATATTTATCGTAAAGACACTAACACTATGAGGTTTATAACAAATGATTCCAACCATAGTATGCAACATAAACTTGCATCTTTCAACTTTTGATTCACCGATTATTACATTTCCCATTGTCAAAAAAAAACTTTGATAAAGAACTGCGAAATATTAAGCAGATTGCATCATACAATGGTTTTCAAGAATCAATTGTCACAAACATAATTAGAAAACATAAACATAAGTTAAACATTAGAAACATTACAACGTTAGGAACTAGTAATAGCAAAATAGATAAAAATATGTCAAATTACCAAATTATCCCACATACACAAAAGGTCTTCAAAAATATTTTCAAAATTTGATTATCAAACAGTGACTTCTAGTAGTAACAACTTGCAAAATCTTTTAGGCAATCCGAAAGACCCAATAGAAATGTGTGATAAATCGGGAATATATAAAATTAATTGTAATGACTGTAACCAAGTATATATAGGGCAAACCAAGAGACCTATTAAAACCTATTATCGCACAGATAGGTCCAGTGTTGCCATGCATATGCTTGAAAATGGCCATAGAGTAGGCGACATTGAATTAATTAAGAGGGTAGATAATAAAAACGAACTTGATTCTTATGAAAGTTTAGAAATTTTCAAAACAGAAATTTGCTTATGAATTATGATGATAACGGTCCATTAGAATTTTCGGAATTATTTAAGCTTATCTAAGAATCAATTAAGTTTAACGATGCGTGATAAGCAGATAGTATATATAAGCTTCCCGTTGTTTTTATTTTTAGTATCGGTATCGCTGATGATAACAGCTTAGCTGTTGAAACACGTGTCCGAGTTAAGTTTTTGGTGCAGTTTTTGGTGGTTTTCTGTTGGTTTGACAGAATCTGTAAATAGCAAAAAATTCGAAATCTTTAAAAGAGGAATTGTGAAAACAATTTCTGTGAAACACATAATTAATGAGAGTTTAGCAGATAAAATATTTGATGTATTTAGGTGACAAGAAATTACTTGAGATAAAAGAAACAATTTGAAAAATAAAATTTGCAAGATAATGTCTGATAGATGCTCGAATTTGGAAAAAAAACAGCAAACAAATTGAGATGTTTGTTTAGAAGAGGGATTGTGAGAAACATAATTGTAGAAATGTATAGATTTTAAGTAAAACTGAAAATGTATTTTAACATATGCTACAATAATATAATTGTTATAAGTATATTAATATATGGTATGAAACTAAACTAAAATATAATAGATATTTCTGTATCTCAGAAATAAACTAGGTCAAATCCAATAATATGATTTAGGAAAAGTTTAAGGATCATTTTAGGTTATCCCACCAAAATTTAAATTTAGCTCCTATTTGAACCCATATAAGGCTGAAATTTTAGATGCAGTTTCCTAAAGCCTTAAATACATTTTTTCAAAAGCGCAAAAGCGTTGAATAATATTTTAGCAGCGTACTCTATAAAAGTTACTATATTCAGCAAAGAAATTTTTTACATTTACTAGAATAATAAAGGAATTGGAAAAAATATTGTATTAAATTCGTTATATAAAGGGTCTATCCTTGAACAATAGACTGCTTATACAACTAATTTAATAATATACTATTACTTTATCTTATACAGGGCGGTTTAAAATTCATGATTTTGAGCTGACATACAAAAAGGTCAAAACTTTATTTTTTCAAATGGAACAATTTGTATATTACTTGAAATTCTGATAGACAATTAAAAATGTCTTCAAGTTGATATAGCATAGTGGTATAGCTAACTTGTCAACTTTTGAATAATCGCAATTAATAACTAAAATCGACATTGTCTTAGCGTAATTTGCATAGTTAGCCATGGAACGCCATGTGATTTGATACTGCTCATATTCACTGTGTTTGACAGACGAGTTTTGAGATTGTGATTGTGATTTAACTTAATACTTATTCAAAAACAAATTACAATGAGGCGTAATTAATGACACATGAAGTTTTGATGAATCTATTTATTCTTCATGGACAATGACAAAATTGTGCTTAAGAACATGGAAATTCAATGAAATGTATTTGATTTGCAGCCAATGAACGAAAGAAAGTTTATGCTTTAAGCTTAGAACCATAATTGATAAAGTTCTCTTTGTATTCGCAATAAACTTTCTTTCGTTCATTGGCTGCAAATCAGGATACATTTCATTAAATTTCCTACATGTTCTTGCCAAAATTTTGTCACATTCTTCATGAAGAATAAATAGATTCATCAAAACTTCATGCGAGTAATTATTTCGCTCCATTGTAATTTGTTTGTGAATAAGTATTAGATAGTAAATCACAATCAAAATCTCAAACTTCGACGTCTGTCAAACACATTGAATAATTGAGCAATTGTCAAATCACATGGCGTTCCATGGCTAACTAATGCAAGTTATGTGAAGACAATGTGATTTTTAATTATTATTGCGATGGCTGTGCTGTTATATTTTATGTTCTTATTTACCTTCTATAATGTTTACACACTTAATTAATATTATTGCATTTGAATATTAAGGTGGGTAAGGGTTGGCATGTTTAGGTTTTAGTGGTTTTTCTAAACCTTGAAGTAAATGCTTTGCCAAGACGAACCAATCCACTATTGCACACGGTTTCGTCACCACACTATACAGGTTTACCCTTCTGGGGCACCATACATAACATTTACATCACAATACAATATTTGTATAATGTACCATACAAATAAATAATTACTGAGATTATTTCAAAAAATTGACGAGTTAGCTATACCATTATGCTATATCAACTCGAAGGAATTTTAATTGTCTATTAGAATTTCAAGTAATATACAGGGTGTTTCATTTAAAAAAATAAAGTTTTGATTTTTTGTATGTTACGTTAAAATCATTAATTTTAAACCGCCGTGTATAAAATAAAATACATTTATTTAGGTAACTGTTAAATACAAGAACTTTAGCAAACTGCATCTAAAGTTTCAGCCTTATATGGGTTCAAATAGCAGCTAAATTTAAATTTTGGTGGGATCATATCTTGAAAAAAATAACCTAAAATAATTATTATTTCGAAAACCGGTGTAGATAGGTATAGGGAAGTATTCAGAAAAAAATATTAGTAAGAAATTGCAATTCTAAAAATTAAATAATATATAGGGTGTTTCAATTAAAATTAACAAGTTGTTACTACCTTTGAGTAGAAGCGGCAACACCGCTAACATGAATATATTTTATAAAGGTAGATCGTGTCTATTTATGGCAATTGCCAGATTTCCAAATTACTCCTATGCCCCGTTTTCCATAAACGTCTAACCTACCATCGACCATCAATGACCCTGTATATTTATATTTTACTATAACATACTGATAAAGCTTTTATTAAAAGCGAAACGTTTATAATAATTAATAAATAATCTTCAAAAAATTTGGCTGAAATATTTGTGCAACCTTATTAAATATTTAATATGTTTAGGTGACAAATTGCAAGAAATACTTAAAAAAAAATTAGTTTGAAGAATAAAATTTGCTAGATAATTAGTGGATTCCAGAATTTGGAAAAAATAGCAAAAAATTCGATATGTTTAGAAGAGAAACACAATTGTGGAAATATATAATTTTTAAGTAAAACTGAAATAAAAAAATTTGAAACTTAGAAATAAGAGAAAATGGAATTTAGGAGATTTAGGAGAGAACTGTAATTATCTTCATTGACTTCCAAGCAGTCTTCGACAGTGCACTCGTTGAGCAACTTAAAAACAGAAAAACATGTCAGTAAAACTTATTTTTCTACTCCAAGCCACTTACAAAGACTCAACCAGTCGAAGTTTTCAGAGGAATTACGAACTGGGGTCTGACAAAAATGTATCATTTCTCCCTTATCGTATTATATGGTAGTGGACACCATAATGTTCCAGGAAAGACAAGGCGTGCAGTGAACACCACTTCCTCATTGATCTCATGTTTGCTGATGATAGCGCATTCCACATGGAAACCGATGCTGAGGCCACTAACATCCTGTACGAATATCTACAAGCTGCAGAGCTGTATGGTTTCAAATTTAACTTGAACAAAACCAAAATCTTCACGCAGATAACTCAATACGGCAGTTATGTACTTAGATTGCAGCCGAATTGAGCAAGTCCCAGAATTTCAATACCTTGGTTCAATAGTAGAGAAGAAGAAGGTGGCCACATTAGCAGAAGTGCACACCAAAATCGGTCAAAATCGGTTTGGTTCTCTCAGCTGGTGTCAAATTTCTACTAACCAACCAACAGTAAAGAAACTTAGGGACTCAGGTTAAGGTGGTTTGTAGATGTATGTAGAATCATATGTCTCATATAGGGATAGTGCCTGTCAGAGTGGAAAGTCTAAAAGTCAACACCAAAAAATATCTGGATAAAGCAAGTCGAAGATGTTCTGAAAGACTTAACTAAAGGGCATCATTAGAGACCGCAACTTATTGACTTCTTGGATGCCCCCAGCCAAGCATCTGCTTTGTCTGAGGATTAATCGTTTTCTTCATTCACATTTGAATAACAACTTTGACATATCTTCGATCTTGCAAATTTTAAGTCACATGTTGTGAATGCTTGTTTATCTAGGGATCAAGCATAAATGTAGTAGACGAAAACTACGCTAAAAAACATTGTCGACAGCTACGTCAAATTTCGCTGTAGCGCTCAGGTGGCAAACACCTTCACTTGAGACGTCAAAACGTCAATGTTATCGTCAATCCTATCTATCTCATTTGGAACTAATTTTAACCCACAAGTTATCCCATAATGTTAATGTATGGTTTATATTCAATTAGTTTATCTAAAACCGTTACAACAATTTGCAAATCAGTAACAAAAACAACGTCATCTTTCTAATTTGGAATTAATTTGTATCAAGTTCTATAACGTTAATAATAGTTTTTAGTCCATTTTTATGTGATTATACTACGTGTTGTAATGATTTCGACTAAATCAGAAACAGAGCTCATAACCTTAATAAGTGGTTTGTGATCTTACCTACCAAAATTAACTAATTTCAATATTTAATTTACAAGTATTTGATATAAAATTACGTTACGGTTTCTGCACAAATCATCGGAAACCAAGTTGATAATTGTATTAAAACTAAAATTTGAACCCACATACAATTTTTTTCCAAAATATCTTGATTTAGTTTATTTACGTCACATGTTTTAAGCAATTTTACCCACAATCGTTTTCATTTTTGGCCATTTTTTACTAAATACTTTGGAAGTAATTCAAACCCACAGCTATCTTTATATAATGACTATAATCAAAATAATTAAGAAAACAAGAATTTAAAAGTTTAGGAATTTTCCAATGAGTTTTTCACATTATCTAATAACTTCTATCTGACCTGTTGGTAGAACGTGTTGTATGTTTTTTCATTATTTCGACGTAACCGCACCTAACCTTAAAGTGATAACTACTACATAAACTTTTTATGATTATTATTTTATCAAAACAATTTGTACAGTAAAACTAACGAAATCAAAATGATATAACGCATGCGTTACAATTGTTTTTGTTGCACGTATTGCGTATTGATGTATGGAGCGTAGATATTGATAGAAGGAATGGGAAAAACTAGAAAAATACAAGGTTTTGGAAATGGACACTAGGGATAGATAGGGAGACACGGGGTACATAATAAAAGAGGAATTAAACTGGAAAAATTAAGAATACAAACAGGAAAGACGACAAGATATAAATAAAACAAGAAAACAAAATATTATATGAATGTTAGAGAGGGGTAAAGAAAGAATAAAGCAAGGACAAGAAGAAAGGGAAATGTGTTATGAAAGAGAAGGGTTTGCGAGAGAAGAGGTGGATAAGAATAAATAGAAGTTACGCAAATTAAAAAAAAGAGGGAAAATAAAAGAAAGGAAGTACAACAAAAGATACAGAGAAATAACTACCAGAACTGATACCGGTATATTTAAAAAGTGAGAAGAAGATAAGGACAAAAAAATAATAGCAAGATTCAGGTGCGGATATAAAGAAAACGGAAATAAATATTGGTGGAAAGACGAGAGAAAAAGTGCAGAATGTGCGGAGAAGGTTGAGAAAATATAGGGCATAGTTAAATGAATGTGCGGAACTCAGAATGGAAGAAAAGGGACAAAGAGTGGTACAAGGTGAAAAGGTGAAGAAGAAGAAAGATGAAACAAGTGTTGATAAGAAGAGAAAAGCTAAAGTGAAGTTAATTGTTGTTTTTTTTTGAAAGTGTAAGAAGAATTGAATCATTTGTTACAGAGAGTGTTTTATTGGGAAACGGGCATACGTTAAGAAGGCATCTAGGTGATTCTAAAATACTCTCATATTTGATTAGATTAGATTTGTTTATTTTGTCTCCTTTTTTTATCCACATTTCATCCATTCAATCTTTCCTTTCTTTACAATTTTTTTTTTTTTTTTTTCTTTTTTTTTTTTTTTTAAATTTTCTTTTTTTTCAATTTTTTTTTTATTTTTTCTTTTTTTTTTTTTTTTTTTTTTTTTTTTTTTTTTTTTTTTTTTTTTTAAAAATTTTTCCCCTAATATTAACAAAAGTATTGGCTACCTTATATACGTAAATATAAATAATTCAAAGAACCTCATATGAAAGTCTTTATAATTGTCCATTCACCTATATGCATCTTATTTCGGTTCGGGGGCCCTAGGTCCCTGACACCCCTATTTTTAAAAATAAAAAAATTGGAAAATTCTGAAATATAGTCGAGAATGGAAATTCATATTTAGGGACTCTGACCGAAAAGTTGTTGTATATTGCTGCATAAAGAATTGAAAATACCCTCCAAGCAAAAAATTGATGTGTACAAAGGTTTTTGTAATTGTACGGTAACTCCAAACTTGATCTTCTCTTGTATTTGTGTATCTTGGATGTCTTCACTACTCTCTGCTTCCATACTTTTTCCTTCTCTCCGCAATCTTTGCATCTCATCTCTCGCATACCCTCCCCTTTCATAGAATAATCTTCTCTCCCTTTACCATACTTTTTGTTTTTGAGTTCTATCTTTTCCCAACAATCTAATAATATTTCCATATCTTTTCTCCTCTCCATCTTTTCCTCATACCTCACCGCTCTTCTTCCTGTTTGGGTTCTTATCTCTCTATGTTTGCTTCCTCTTGTACTATGTATCCTGGTGTTTCCTCTAATCCCAATATCCATTTCTAGTACTTCTCTTGTACACCTTCCAGTTCCACCCATTCCTTCTATCCTCACACTTCAGTTTCATACATCATCAACTTTGACTATCCTCTCAAATAACAACCGTCTTTTTTCCAAATCCTTCCCGAATTTTCTTTTACACACTTGTCCGATTATCTTATTTCCTTTTTTTTCCCCAATTCCTTTACTTGCTCATTATCCTTGTTTTCGTATTTTAGGAAATATCCTAGATATTTGTACTTGTCCACTATCTGTATTTTTCCTCTTCTCAACGCCATGATTCTTGTTTTTTAAATTCCATGTTCTTTGTTTTGTCCACGTTTGCCTCTAACTTTTTCTCTTTAAGTATTTCTTTAGAGATTTTATTACCTCTTTCATATCTGCTTCACTTTGCTATCGTAACTATGTCATCCGCGTGCGCCAACACCTACACTATCTCTCTTCCTACCACTATTCCTCCTACCTGATCAAATTTGTAAATATTTTGTGAAGCCGGATTTTTTATGAATATTTTTAAGGGTTGAGCATATTATGAAAAATGTGTAACCCAAATATTAAAAAAATATACAGGGCGGATCATAAGTTATAAGTTAAAGAAATACCAAACACATAAAACACTTTGTATTTCGGTTATGAAGGGTGTATTTTAGAATCCGTTACCGAATCAAACACCCTATATGTAAAACAAATAAAGAATATCTATCTATCTGTCTATAATTTTTAAATGTCAAACATGATCTTATGAAAAAAGTCACCGTATATGTCAAAATTATTGTTTTGTATTACCAAGAAGATGTCGCCACTTAACAACATTGATAAGAATTTGAAAACGAACATTAAAAAACATTGTGTTATCCGTTTATAAATTAAATTTTAACTTAATTTTTAGTAGATTAAAAGTCAAAAGATAACAATTGTCGTAATTATTCGCGTATAAGCAAACAAATCAACATCATTAGTAGGTACCCACTGACGAATATAATAAAAATCATGTAACTTGAACCGAACGGGCGCAATCAAATGTTAATTTACAGTACTGATCTTACAAGTTCAATCTGACTAATAAAATTATGATAATGTAGAAAAGTTTTACTGAGAATA
Organism: Abscondita cerata; assembly: GCA_030710515.1. NCBI lineage: Eukaryota > Metazoa > Arthropoda > Insecta > Coleoptera > Lampyridae > Abscondita > Abscondita cerata. Next base: position 138,354 of record JALBCR010002901.1, read on the forward strand.
ATCCAGTTGTAAGCTAAACTACTTAAAGTGGATATTGGTAAGTAAAAAGGCTCGGTTTGCCTCAATGTAGCCAGCTTGCTTATTTATTCCATTCGTACCTGCTTGGCCAAAGTGAAATTAAGTTTATCTATGTATTACTATAAGATCTGTTAAAAGTAATTGTGTTTAAATAACTTTTATCAGTGCATTAGTTGTCGTTCAATCTTCGTGTGTCGTAACCATTTCAAAAAAAATGTGTATTAATTCTGCGTTGTGTCTTGTGTTAGTGTTTAGTGTAACTTTCGTGACAGGTAAGATCTAGGTAAAATCATTAGCATTTTAATACGTTCTTTTTGTTTTATTTACAGTAAACGGCATAAAAATGCTTTCAGTGTAACAGCGCACAAGATCCCGGATGCGAAGATTTAACCACGTCGGACATCAACAGCCCCTATTTGAAAGAATGCAGTGTCAGAGAAGGAACTAGCACATACTTTTTGTCGAAAACTAAATACGTCAGTAAGTCTTTTTACTTTATCGTTTGTTTGTGCAAAAATTTGAAGGGTATCGATATTATCACAGATAATGTTATTAGTTTTCTATTTAATTAAAATTTGTTCATCCTTGAATGTGTTTATTTTACAGTCGTCTCAATATTTTTCTAAGTCTTGGTGATTGCAAACGCAAAGGTTATCAGTATCAGTTTAGGTTTTTTTTTTTAATTGCTAGATAAGGACCGAATGAAGTAGATTTTTGAAAACATAGAAGCGATTTCGAAATTTTTTTTTAGACTTTTTCGTTAAGTTCCTATTGACATTGAAAAAACAGTAGATTGGAGGTCGAAGTACTCAGAGTAATTACTTCGACGCGATAAGAACAAATTTACATAAATGTGTAAAAATTGTTTTAATAATTATAAGTCTGTTTACATTCAGGCTACTTTGTAGCAACGTTAATTAGCATTGTATTATGTAAATTTTGTGCTTATGTGTATTCATCAAAAGCTGCAAGATGACGTAGCTATAAATCCGCGTGTTTATTAATTTTACGTATTCGCTTTCATTTAATTTTACTTTTTACATATTCAGATTTTTCTGAATATATTAAATAGAGTGTGAAACAACGCAATTTTACTTTCTAATTGTGTCTTTACTAAAAATTTTAGCCGCCCGAGGCCTAAAGGTGCTTCTGGGTACTATGTCATCAGTTACAACGCTACAAATATAATCAATAGGTTAATAAGTTTCAAATGATAATAGAACTGGAGGAAATAAGATTCGCGTTTACCAGTCGATAGAAAATGTTCATTCTATACAATTTTCAAATGAAAAGTCACTATGTCATGTCCAGTCCAAAAACTTTCAAAGACAAAGATGACAGCTGAAATCCTTAACCTCTTGCTTGGCAAACGCTATCCAGTCTACGAAGAAACTTTTTATTCTATACAGCTTTTTAAATAAAGTTGATTTTAATCAAAAATTTTCAAAATCAAAAATCAGATTTGTAGTTATCAAAATGCAAAACAAGAGCATCTGATATCGTCGGAACAGGAGAGAAAGGAGATTCGAGATAATACTAGGCGATAAAATGGTTTTTCTATACAGTTTTAAAGAAAAGTCCTTAAACTGTCCTTCTTCTCATTTCCAGTTCAAAAATTTTAAAATAGAACATCAAAATGCTAAGCTCTTGCTTTGCATCCGATATTTTTGGAACTGGAGGAAAAAGAGATTGGAGATTTTACTATTTAATAGAAAAAGTTCATGCTATACAGTTTTCATATAAAAGTCATGTTGTTTAGTCTAAACATTTTCAAAGTCAAACATGGCATCTGTAGCTGTCAAAATACTATCCCCAATTTAACCCGAGTTGTTTTATGACTGTCGTTAGTACCAAGTTGTAGTTGAGTCGGAGTTGTTTTTAAACTGTGATTTCTGTCTATTACTAAGTATATACGCCAGTTGTACAAATAATAAAAAGCAGGGTTAAATCGACGATAGAGCAATGTATAAATTAAAGTAAAACCTAGAGAAAAAATTAAGAAAGGAAATAGAAGAAAGAGGAAATAGAAATGGAAGTGTACATTGACCTAGGGTAATATAAAAACAGTTGTTTGAAGATTAAAAACAACCAAATATGAAGTAATGACAATTGCCCAAAGAAAAGTGTGAGAAGAAAAAAAATAACTTCAGATAAAGAAGGCAAAAATCACAAGAACAAACACAAAACTAAATGAAAAAAGTACTGATAGAAGGGGAAAAGGTATAAAAAGATTGTAACTGTAAAACAATAAAAAGAAAGAAAGTAAAAAGCAATACAAAGAGGGAGTCATTGCTATCTCTAGTAAAAATGATGTCTCCAGAGATGCTAAATTATAAAACTGAAATATTTGGTCTGCAAGAGATACGATAGCATGGAGGAAGTAACTCCAAACATTAATGACAATTGCAAAAAGAAAAGTAAAAGAAAAAAGGAATCATAACATACAACCCGATATATTTAGGCAAAACAAAGAAAACTGACACAAAATGAAAAAAAAATTAATGGATTATAACGACAAAACAATGAAAATGAATTGAATATAAGAAGAATGAAGAGAAAGACATTTTAAGTATAATAAAAATAGAGGATGTTTTCAAAGAAATTTTAGCTCTGTGGGTGCAGTCGCATTTCGGAGAACTGTGGTTCTTGATATAAATTCTACTACACTACATACACGGGCGTTTGCTACAAAGAACGGGCCAACAACCACAAACAGACCAGAAACCGAGTTTCACCAAGCGGTATAATTTCTCTACAACGAACATTTGCTATTCGGGAGACTCGGGTCTGATCCTCGCAAGAGTAGGCTGGTCTGTCACAAGTTTTACTCAGAACACCACTTTGGTTTCCGGAATTAAACGTCAAAACGTACGTCAATTTTCTTTAGAGTTTTTCGTGTGTGTTTTCTTAGGGGTTTTGGTGCAAATATAAAATATGGAAGGTGATCAGTACCTTACAGTACTCCATGGTCAACAAGAAAAACATGTTGTTCCTGAGAATCACCACTTTGGTTTCCGGACCTGGTCATCAAGACCCTCCCGGATAATTAGGAAACAATGTACAACACAATTTCACAAAAACACAATCACATTACACACTTAATTAATATTATTACATGTGAATACTAGGTGGGTAAGGGTTGGCATGTTTAGGTTTTAGTGGTTTTCCTAAACCTTGAAGTAAATGCTTTGCCAAGACGAACCAATCCACAATTGCACACGGTTTGTCACCACACTGTACAGGTTTATACTGATCTTCTGGGGCACCATACATAACACTTAACATCACAATACAATATTTAAAATGTACCATACGATTAAATAAATAAACGTATAAGTGGGTGTAGGAAATAATTTAAATTATTACCATTCAATTTTCAGCAAATTTTCGGAGCTTCATTAATGCTTTCTTTCACATGCTTTAATTGAGATGTAATAATTTTGTCATAATTATCTTCATTATACGAATACAATTGTTCATAGTAATATTTTAAAAACGGTTATAGATATAAAAAATAAAATGTAAAATTTTAATAAACACCTCACTAACGACACACAATAATTAACAATAATTAACATTTAGTTGTAAATAAAATTGTAAATGTTACGCTCTTGAACATTAATAAAGCTCCGAAACGTTGCTGAAAATTAAATGGTAATAATTTAAATTATTTTCTAAAGCGTCTATTTTTCATATCTGTCTCCGAAATTAAACTTCCAGACGTCGTAGAGACTTAAAATTTAGGTCTTGCCTTCAAACCAACGAGAAAATCCAAAAACCGGAAATTTTATTTGGGGCGGGGTCGGGGGAGGGGAATAATTCAATTCAATTTCAATTTATTTGTTCTATTTACATTAACAAAAGATTTGGTTTTTCCTTAACATAACACCAAAGCAACAACAACAAAAATAAAAAAAATAAAAATTTTTTTCTTTGGCTCTTCTCTTCATTCTATTCTTATTACTTCTTTTTCTTTCTTCCATCCACTTTTTTCCACCATCTTCCTCATCCACCCAATTCCTTCCCCTCTCTCTCCCAACAACACTTTTCTCACTCTATTGTTTGCTCTTACTTCACTACACTCTAATTTTAAATGTTCTACATTTTCCCACTCCTCCTACACATTCTACACTTCCTATCTTCGTCCTTCCACCAGTACTTATGTTCATTTTCTTCGTTTCCTACTCTAAATCTTACAATTAGTTTTTTATCTTCTAATGCCATTCTTCCGGTTATGTAATTCGGTTTTCCATCTGTTATTAATTCTTCATACTTTATGTTGTATTTTCCTTTTTAATTCTTGCTCTTCTTTCTTGTACCTATGTGTCTCTATCTCTCTGTACTATTTCTTCTTTCATACTTCTTTTCCCATCTCTTACCTTTTTTATTTCTTTCCTTGCATATCCTCCTCTTTCATAATATCTTTTCTAGCATCTTCACCATATTTTATCTGTTGCTCCTCTACTTCCTTCTAACATTCATATAATATCTTATTTTCTTTCTTGCTTTCCATCTTTTCTTCATACCGCATTGCCCTTTTTCCTGTCTGTATACTTATTTTTTCCAGTTTACATTATTTTTAAACTATATAACCTGGTGTTTCCTTCTCCAAACCTAGTGTCCACTTTCAATACCTTTCTTGTATCTTTTCCAGTTTTCCCATTTCTCCATCCCCACACCTCTGCTCCATACATCAACACACCTTTTACTATTCTCTCAAATATCCATCTTTTTTCGCCAAGTCTTTCGCAAATATTTTTTCTCCTATTCCCCATACCTCCTTATTATTTTTTCCTTTTTCTCTAGTTTCTTAATTTTGTCTTTGTCCTTGTTGTCGTACCTCACCATATACCCTAGGTATCTATACTTGTCTTTATCTCTATTTGTTCCTCTCCCTACTTCCATTTACCTCTTTTATTCTATCTTTTTCTTCTTAAACTCCATAATTTTAATTCTAATTTCTTTTTTTCCAAATATCTATTTATCACTTTTATCATTCTTTTCATTTTCTCTTCTGTTTTTGCCAAGACCACCATATCATCTGCGTAGGCTAAAACCCACACTTTTCTTCTTTCCACCACTATCCCTCCTACCTGCAGTCCTTTAATTTCTTCCTCCAAGTTTCTTTCATACTAAGGAAAATAAAAAACTTAAATTTTCAATTTTTTTCTGAAGCAACCCTCTTTCTATATTATATATATTATGTTTATAATTTGCTCACGCAATGTGCTTTAGTGTTTTATTAAACTGGTGACCAGATATTTATTAATTGTTGGAAAAATTTTGAGGTTATTAACACAGATTTGATTGATTTGATTTTTATAATCTGCTCACTCAATGTGTTTTCAGTAACATGGATTTTATTGAAGTGATGCCTCGATGTTTGTTGATGGGTGGCAAGTCTACCTTTATTTTTAACTGCGGTGATATTTCCTTGTCAGGCAAATCAGTAATACTTAATTTTAAGGTTATTAGCCCTAATTTTGGATGACTTTTTTTGTAATCTGTTTACGCAATATGACATATGACATTGGTACTGTTGATTCAACTTTCATCTGTTCACGTCATATGTTCTAATTAGTAACAGTTGAAAAGTAGTAACGCACTTATGGTAATCTCAGAAATATTTGTTTGAAAGAGTTACATTTTTCTGTTTTTTGAAATGTAATTTGACACCCAAACATTATCAAAAAATGTAATTTGGACTCTAAAATTGTCAAAAATTTAATTTGACCCCCAAAAATGGACAAAAAATGTAATTTGACAACCGAAATTTTGATAGAAAATGTAATTTGATCCCCAGAACATTGTGAACAAATGTAATTTGACGCTGATATTTTTAATTCCATTTATTACCTTACAAAACTGCCTTTCCTGGCTCTGATTGAAATGTCTTATTTATTTCCTTAAAAGTAGATGAATTATGCCCATATTTAAATCTCAAAATATACAACCAGAACTATATGCGGGAAAAAACCAAAAATATATTTATTTAAGGTTGGTTTTGAATTTTTCAATAGTTGGCGGGTGGTGGGCAATTTATGCTCCGAAAAGCATTGAGTAGAGAATAGGATTGTGTTCAGAGCGAAAATCTAACTAAATATGAAGATTTCGAGTAAAACGATAGTTATAAAAAGGTCAGCTCTTCATGGAGCTTGGTCGAACAAAAGAAAATTCGGGTAATAAATATCGGATCAACATTAAAATTTTAATTTCCAAACAAAATGATAACTTTAAGCACTTGTAAGGGTTAGGTAAAATTGGTGTACTGTACTACTTATTGTATTTATTTAAAGGTTTAAAATATCATCGTAGAGGACCTACCGCCAAAATAAGAATCAGCTCCAAAAAGCTAATGGAGCACCAATTCGCATATTTTAGGATTCGATTTTTAGCTTAAGTAGAACAGAGTCACTTATTCCAAGTAAGCATCTTTAATGCTCCGAAAAGCATTAGAATAGTCTTCGGAGCAAAAACTGTTGAGGTTCAAACTATTTTATACCCTTTAGCGAAGAACTTATCTTTTTAAAATAAGAGGTTTTGATACCTAAATTTATATTTGACTGAACTAAAACAAAACTGTTACTATGACAACATTAAAATAAAACATACAGGGTAAAGATAAACTAGGAGATGTTTGCAAAATGCTTAAAACTTCAACAACTTCCCTCGTTGACTAGTTTCTTTAATCCTATATGTTCCGTGTTCGGGTCAGTAAGTCAGCGATCTGCAAAAGAACTCATAATCTTCTTCACTTCAAGTTCACCTTCCAAGACCATCTCTTTAACAAAGAAATGTTATCCTTATGTGTTTTTGTTCTTTTGTGAAACTCAGGGTTCTGAGCTAGTCTGATGGCGGTTTCGTTGTCAACAAATAGATCGCCGCAACTATTTCGGCTTCGGTTGTAGAAATGGCAACTGAGGTTTGTCTTTGACTAAGCCAGGATACTGCTTCTCCGGCATATAAACAAACAACTCCTGAAGTAGAACAACCGGTGCTTATATCACCACCATGATCAGCATCACTGTAACCTTCAATTATGCGTATTTTTTGTGTCTTGTTTTGTACACAATTCCAAAATCAAGTTACCTCTTTTAAATAGCGAAAGATACGTTTGACTTTCACAACATCTACTGAAGTGGGATTTTCTAAATTTCTTGAAACGACTCCAACAGCATAAGCAATATCAGGTCGAGTGCCAGTCATGAGAAACATTAAAGCACCGACTGCTTGTCTGTATGGAAATTCTACAGTAGTTTCTTTGACTTGTGATTCCTTCCCTACTTCAATACTCTCTTTCAAAATTGGGGTCAAAACTGGACCGCAATCAGCCATACCATAACGCCCTAAAACTTTTCTTGTATACGCTTCTTGACTGACTCGTATAGATCCGTCTTTTAAAGTTTCTATTTCTAGTCCTAAATAGTAGTTTGCAGGCTTGACCGAAATTTTAAATTATTTTTGTAGTTTTGAGATGAAATAATTCATCTAGTCGTTTTTGCAAGCTATTAGTCGTCGTCGTCAACATGTACTAACTAACAAAAGGATGTTACCCCTTCTGCTTTTTTATAAAAGACACGGATTAGCTTGCTTTTCTTAAAATTAAGCTTATCTAAAATGTACAAATCTGGTATACCAGCAGCGTGGCGCTTGCTTGAGCCCATAGAGACTTTAAAAGACTGCAAAGTCAATTTGTACCATCGCCTGTAACCTTCTGGCTGAGACATAAACATTTCTTTATTGAGTTCACCTTACAGGAACGCTGTACATACGTCGAATTGTGTCAACTTTTATATTTTCAGTTGCAGCAATGCTCAAAACTGCTCTAATCGTACCAGATTTTATTGTGTTATTATGACCAAGTGATTCTATTTTCTTATTCATAGCTAACAACCACTGTTCTTTTTCTTTACCACTGATTTTCTTGGTAAGTCTCCGGTTCTTTTGTGTTAAGTATTTCGACACTACTGACATGACATAATCTTCAAATCTTACAGGCTTATTTATATTTTCGCAAGGTCTTAAATTTCTATTACTACTATTTACATTGGTATCATCTACATCAGAACATTATGTATCTTCTTGCACAACACTTTCTTCCTGATCATTGTCATCATCATCATCACTTTTAGAACTTACATTTTTCTCAGGATTTCGAATTTGCCTAAGCTCAATGGATCTGCACGTAATTTTTTTTCATGGAATATTACGTCACGTGATCGAATTAATTGCTTTGATTCACTTGACCAAATGCGATACCCGTCGTCGTTATCATAACCAACTAAAATTCCTTTTTCGGCTTTCTTTTCCATCTTCTTTCGACGCGGTTCAGGAATATGAGCATAGCATATGCTTCCAATGATTCTCAAGTGTTTCAAATTTGGCTTTTTCTAAAACCATACTTCATACGGTGACTTATTTTCAACACTAGAAACTCCTGAACAATTTAGGATGTAAGCTGCTGTGTTGATCAGGTCTACCCACAATAACTAAGGTAAACATTCACCAGAGTGCATTAACGACCTAGCAGTTTCCACCAGAGTACGATTCTCTCTTTCGGAACAACCATTTTGTTGTGGCATATATGACATAGTTCTTCTATGTGTTATACCATACTCTTTTAAAACTTGAACCACTTGCTTACTCAAAATTCACTCCGTTGTACTTAAGAATGTTTTGACAACATGACCGGCAACTTTTATTTCAGCTAGGACGATTTTCTATTTGTCCACAACTTCTGACTTTTCCTTTATAAAGAATGCATAACGGTATGTGCTAAAATTGTCTTTAAATAATACAAAATATCGATTTCCTGCTTGTGTTTTTTCAAAAGGTCTACAAACTTCAGAATGAATGATCTCTTCTGGTACCTTTGCCCTTTCTCTAGTTCCAAACTTTTAACATGCAACTTTTCATAAGTGCAACCTTCACAGTGTTTAGTATGCATGTTGACATTTATTCCAAGTTCTCGATGTAAGATTTTCTTTACATGTCTTTTTATTTTGATGACCCTAGCCTTTCGTGGCACATTTTCAAGTAAATTTGAACAGACCACTATTTTTACTTCTTGTGTCAGCGATTACGGTACATCCATTCACAAAAACGACAAGTTTTCAGAACTGGAAACAAACTCACTGTTAGAATTGCGATCGTGAGCGGATAGGACAGAGAACAGATTCTTTTATAGTCGGAACTAGCCAAACGAATTTTCTGTTGATGATCATTTATATTTGCTTGAATGATAACAGTACCTTTCCCAAAGCTTTAACGATATCACCATTAGCCGTAATTATAGAGTGGACCTCTTCAAATGGTTGAAATGTTTCGATTAGGTTACTTTTGTTGCAAATGTGATTCGTTGCGCCATTGTCACCCATCAACTGTCGTTATCAGCTTCTGCGCTAAATACAGAACTATTTACAGTTACTAAAGTAATATTTACACTATTTATATCTTCTTTACCGCTTTTCTTAGGAGGTTTCCCATCCGCTTTCCATTTTGAACACTGTTTTACCTTGAGACCTTCTTTCTTACAATAATTGCATATACATTTTTTGGTTTTTACTATACTTGCTTGAATTTGCTCGTTGTAAAGCTAGCACTTTACGATTATTCTCTTTTTATTTGTTAGAGCTTTTTCGTATGCACAAAGTTGATTCGTCAAAGTATCTAACGTGCGATTTGGCTTTGACATCAACATCCAACCCGACTTAAATAAGAAGTAATCATTTAAAAGTGTCTCTAAAATCTTTTAAATCAGCAGTAATTCAGGTAACTCTGCATTTACTGGTAATACCGGATACAACTTTTTCTTGGGAAACTATAATTTGCAATTTGGCCCACAAATTCTTCAGTTTCGAAGTATGCGTTGCAACGTATCATCGGAATGCTTGAGTAAAATCTCATTACTACAGCGTTTCTTGAGGTCATGTTAACTGTTAAGGCCGTTTTATCCTCGGGATAATTTTAGATTTCTAGTAGGCGCTTCACTATTTTTTTATTTCTTGTTACATAAATAACTATTATTAAAATGCACGTCATGTACAAAAAAATGACATCAACAATTAAATAATATATTGTTTATCTATTAATATTAATCGGCTTCCAAGTCTGGCCTGTTGGGCTCAGAAGAATTCGCCCGCGAGTACATTCATTTCACATTCTCCAAGAGTTTTCAGTATTTATCGTTGACTTAATGTTAATTCCTCATTTGGTTTTTAAGTATAAATTAAAAAAAGTAGGGTTGACAGAAAATTATTTATCTATGTCACTTGCAGGAGTCGAAATTTGGGTTTATAGAGGAAATCCATTTTTCTATTATTTTACGTTTTAATTAAATTAAATACAACGAAGACGAAAAAAAATAAAATAGCTCCTGCACGACATAAATAATAATGTTAATATGTTTGTTGCAAAATCAGGAAAACATTCCTAAAAATAAGTGAGATAAATTTACATAAACTTTATAGCTCCCTGGGAGAACAGCCTTAATACAAACAAAGCATTAGTGTCTGCCTGTGTGAACAAGGTTAGATCCTTTCATACTGGATTTTTTTTGCAGGAGTTGCTTCTGGAGCCAAAGGTGAAGGTAACATTAATTTACCTCCTACGACATCTGTAGCACCAGGAATGCTCCTAAACAAAATGCGGATCTTGTATTTTCATGTCGACCAATTACTCTTTCCTTCTAGCAATAATATGTACCTTACTAGATAGTTTTATACGGGATCACCTTTAGAATAGATTTTTCGATCAAAATTTCTTCGTGACTCAAAAACTTATATCCTTCACTTCTACTACTGGGAACCACGTTCTGCTACCATGTTGAGGTTCAAACTATTTATACCCTTTAGTGAAGAACTTATCTTTTTAAAATAAGATTTTTTTGATAACTCAACTTTATATTTGACTGAACTAAAACAAAACTGTTACTATGACAACATTAAAACATTAAACATACAGGGTCTATATATAGGGTATCCCAACAAAACTTAACCCTCCCCCCCCCTATATCATGAAAACTAAAAAATATTTCAAAATTCTCTAATTGTTTTTTGCTTATAATAAGTCTATAGAAAATCAGATCTTCTCTGAATAACAAACACTGTCACAAAAAGTCGCCGTTTTTTGCTTGTGACCAAAAATCGTTAATTTCAGCTTGATCTTCAAAGTTTTAACGTGTTTTAAAATAGTTTATTTAGTCACGGAAAGAGTAGAAATTGTTGCAATTTATTATCGAAATAATGATTGCGCTAAAGCTACAGCACGAATTTTTAACGTAAATCATCCTGAAAAAATGTAAGCCCCCAGTACGTTAAACAACTGATTGACAAGTTGGTTGCAACGGGTTCGCTTTTAAACAAGAAACGTGAAGTAATTGGTCCAGTTCAAAATGAACCACTTGAAGTGGCAGTTTTGGGTCATGTACAGATGAACAATAAGCAATCGATTACAACTGTATCTCAAACTTCCGGCGTATCCCGTTCCAGTGTTCATCGAATTTTGAAAAAATACAAGTTTCATCCATTTAAGATGATGCTGGTTCAAGAGTTACATGAAGATGAGTTTAATCGCCGTAACGAAGTTTGCGAATACTTTAGTGAACAACTTCTACAGAATCCAAATCTTCTCTACAATACATGTTTTTCCGACGAATGCACATTTATGTTGAATGGCGAAGTAAATAGACACAATTGTCGTTATTGGAGTGATGTTAATCCTCATTTAATTAGGGAATTTCATGAAACAACTGTGCACAACCCATGGGTTAGAGAAGACATACCAGAGCTAACAAGAATATGTCACTGAACACAACTTACTTCCTATGGAACGGAGATTTCTACGAAAAAATCAGGTGCAGCCAAGGGATCGCCATTATCACCGGTGATTGCGAATATCTTTATGGAAGCATTCGAGCAAAAAGCCATTCAATCCAGCGAAAAGAAACCGAAATGCTGGTTCGAATTGGATGGACGATACCTTTGTCATATGGCCTCATGGGAAAGAAGCACTTACTGTATTGTCTTAACCACCTCGACACTCAGCACGAAAGGATCAAGTTTACCATGGCAGAAGAGAAGAAGGAGCTTCCCTTCCTGGATGTTCTAGTGACACGAGAGGATAACAAGAAGTTGACAACATAGTGTATATCGTATATAAAAGACACACACCGTCACCGATACCTCCATCCACATCACACCATCATCCATCAGCAGAAGCGGTCTCTAATCAAAAACTTTATTGGATAGAGCTAACAAGAATCCTGACGAGGTTCACAAGGCAGAAGAACTCGACACGTCCAACAAGCCCTAATGAAGAACGGCTATACCAGAAAAGAAATAAAAGCCGCCTGTCGCAGGAAATCCGAAAGAAAAGGAACAGGTCCCCACCTACGCTCGTTTGCCATTCATTGCTGGAGTAACTGACAAATTAAGAAAATCATTGGAGAAGAAGAATATCGGTGTCAGGTTTGGAACGGTTAGAAAAAATCAGCAACTACTACCTTCTAATAAAGATAACCTGCCGAAACTCTCAACAAAAGGGGTCTACCAAATTGATTGTTCATGTGGAAAGGTCTACATTGGTCAAACCGGACGCAACATAAAATGTAGATTAAAAGAACATCACCGAGACGCCAAGTCCAGAGCGGTAGATAAATCAGCAATCGCAGAACATCTACACGAAAAAGGAAAACACATCATCAACTTCGAGGAAGCTAAAGTTCTATCAAGGACTAACAACTACTATCCAAGGATAATCAGAGAATCCTTAGAAATTATGAAAAATAAAAACAACTTCAATCGAGAAGATGGTTACCGATTAAGCAACACGTGGAAACTAACTCTTCACAAAACAAAGAAAACAAATGTCGCCACAAAATTAGTCGATACAAACAGAAGATCAACCAACCATCGAAACCAACCACCGTCACGAGAACAACCCACCGTAAGGAACATAGGTATATAACGAGGAGTAGAAGACAACAACATCAGTCTTTAGAGTAACTTCTGAAGAAGCTAACAGCATGGTTAGCGAAACGTCAAGCAGAGAACGTAGGAAGGAAGGACGAACACGGCTCAACCCGGAAGATAATAATCTTAGTGACAACAGCCGCGAAAGCTTACATTCAAAGCTCTACCTATTTATAAAAAGGAAGTGTCTTTGTATTTGTAATGAAAAGGGTTTTAAATGATGTGCCACAAATCGGGGTGAGTCTTATTTGAAATTTTAAAGTTTGGGGTGGCTAGGCATTAGGGGGATGAACATATCGAGTTGGTTGACTGTCCAAAAGGCCCCTCAAGAACAAAAATCGACGTGTCTCGGCGAATTCCCGAAATAACGCTTTATAGTTTTCACATTATAGAGTGGTCAAGTTTTCGTTGTGAAGGATACCCTGTATATAAAAGATAAACTAGGAGATGTTTGAAAATGCTAAAACTTTATCAAAAACATCAGTTTGTCAGAACTCAAAAATAACGACGTAGACTATAGTTATAGAAATCTCAGCTCCATAGAGCATGCTCGAGCAAAAGATAATTCGGAGCAACAAACTATCGGACCACATTTTTAAAAAATTTAGTAACTTTTATGCATAATATTTTCTACCAAGTACAAGTTGTAAAAGTTAAATACTCCAATTAAAATAAAAAATCTAAAAATTTTAACGTAATCTGTTGCAATGACGATCATTTGTCTCTAAAAAATAGTCCCTCTCATTCATTGTCCTGATAACAAGCACAAACAGCGGAATATTTTTTTTTGTATTTATTCATCAATTAACTACAATTTTTCTTACAGTTTTAGACGAAAAGGATTTATGAGAGTAAGCAGAGAATGCGGATGGATTATGCACAGGGATAACCAGTCGCGCGTGTTACGACGTCGACACCGACTCAAATGCGAAATTAGTTGCCAATGTTTCACCGACGCCTGCAACGAGTCATCAACAACACCAATTCGCGACTATCTAATTTTTGCGTTAATAATTTCCTTAGCAATGAATCTTTTTTTAAACAGTAACGATGTGTTAACAGCATTAATTTTTTTATTCAACATTCCGAGACTAATAAGTATTAAATTATAATAAGATAAAATAAACAATGTAAACAACAAAACAAAATAAAAGATTTTTGTTTCGTAAGGTAAATTATCAACATGATGACAATAGATTGCAAAGTCGTTAAGGAAGTTTTTGGGTTAAACATGGGCGTCGGACGCGTCGAATAGACGCCGTTGTGGCGCGTCTGCATTACCCAGTCATCTACGTATAAATTTTTATCTTCTCAATATTTATTATTTTTTAAAAAAAATGTCGTTGTTGCTTCCTGATATTAACGTAAACTGTAGGTACATAAAAGAATAATTACCGTAAATTGCAAACAAAACGATGGATTAGTGCTGAAATCGATAAGGTTTAGAAAATAAAACAACTAAACCTAAATTTCAGTTCACAAAAAAAATTATTGCTAAGAAAAGTGGTTCTTTAAATTTTTTCAGTGAGAAAATTTCGTAAAAACGTTGATGTATTTCAACAAGTATTTCTGTAAACATTGGTACAATTGTGTAAATAAATTTAATTTTTTAAACAATTTTAATCTTAACGTGAACACCCAGTACAATAGATTATAAAACCCTAACACATTTATATGTAGAAAAATGAAAAATTCCTTAGAATGTAATGATAAATTCATTTCGGAATTAAAATAATTATGTAGGCAATTATGCCGTATATTAAAATAATCATTTAAATTGAAATTATTTTAAAGAAAACTTAAATTCTGTGAACTAGAAAACTTATACAAAATTATGAAATTAATTCAATTTTTATTATGTACAGAATTTAAATTCTTAAATGAAATTTAGTTACATTATTTTAATTCTTAAAATGAGCACTAGTACAATATAAGACATTTTTTTATGAGAAAAATAAAACTCCTTAGAATCGAGTGATCTTATTTAATTCCGGAATTAAAATTACGCACATAATTCGACTGGGGATCAATTAGCGGTAACTTTTAGTGGTTTTCTTTGGTACGCCCACGTTTTCGATTAAATCCATAGGTTTTTTGTTTGCGGGTCCTTGGTAACGGGTTAATGCTGATACGTGATAAGTACCAATTGGCTTTTGAGTCACCTACGGAAGCGAGTTGATACAAAACGGGTGACAATTTCTTCAGAATTACCATGGCCCATTTCTGCGTGGATTAAATTTTGCAGTAATTTGTTTTGCGGCATTGCTTAACTGATGAGTAGTTACAATTAATTCCAGATCATTTAAATTGTATTCAATGTGTTCCTTTTCTTGTCTGCATACACTTTAATGGCGATCTTGCTGTTTTTGGTGAGTGTATTTGCATTTTCCCAAACGCATGCCAATCTCTCTAAATAAGGAGTGATCTGCGGAATAAAATTTTCCGTTTACATAATTGACCCTAGGTCATCCAGTGTCCAAAGCTCTCTGCCAAAGTTAGATAAGCACAGCCAATGTTTCGGACCAAGTTTCGTGATTTCCTTTTACTAATACTGCTAGTCCAAGGCTTTAAATCTCGGATTTTTGTTCGACCATGTTGGCGGATAGGTGATAAAACTGATTCAGGTTTTACCTTAAACCTAAACAATAGCTCACCATTTGCATCACAGATGAAACGAACTGAACACCATTGTCACTTGTAATCTGCCAGGGAATTTCAAACCAAAGAAACACTTTGTTGATTGATACCTTGGCACACCGTGGTTGGCTTGTTTTAAAGCAAATAGGTTTACCCTTCAACCACCAATATCCGTTTTTCTCCAGCATCATGATATTCTCCTTTTAAGTTTCTGGAACAACCAGTTGAGATTTATCTTCTTCAACGTTAGCGTAACGATAAAGTATACCTTCAGACAAAATATAATCACAGTCATTCCACTTTCCGCAATCCTCATTGTCTGTGTTTTGAAACTCATTGATTATTTTTTTTAGCTCTTTGTTTTGCAGTTGAGGAGTTTCTGAGGTCGGTAGCAGTTTGACGTGGAGTTCTAGGGTTACGTTGTATAGGTCATAAGGGTGTCATTCTTAGTATGACTACATACAGATTTTTTGATAACATATCAGCGACAAAATTACACCGCCCGGGAAGATATTCGATTGTCGAGATTGCAGCTCTGAATTAGCATTGCCCTGCGAGCCAGTCTTCCAGTCGGTGACTTAATGTTTACCAACTATTTAAGAGGTTGATGGTTTGTTACTACTACCACTGAATTATTGTCAATGTATCCTTGAATTTGGGTCAAGCTCCATACAATACACAATGCTTCAATGCTCAGTTGAAGTAAGGAGCCTAGATGCATAATTAATAGGTCGCTGGTCCAGCACCACTTCCTTGCAAGAGCACAGCACACCGAATTAGCGTAACCAGATGCGCCAGTTCTAAACAAATAAGGCTTAGAGGCTATCGTTCTTTCTCAAAATCTCAGGCGATACCAGAGCGTCTTTCAACATTTGAAAGCTCCTTGTTGAGGTTGTTCCGAACTCCATATTATAATTTCTTTTGGTAACAAGTTAATTTCAGCAAAATTAGTAATAAACCGCCTGTAACACGTACATGTTTGCATAAACAGATTTAAGTTCCTTAACATTTCGAGGGGGGAACATAACTGATATAGCGGTTGCCTTTCCTTGGTCTTGCCTAGAATCCCATACTTTATTAATAACTGTGCCCCAAGTATTTAATTTAGTTCGATGCAAACATACACTTTTCCCGATTAAGTCTTAAATTAAACTGCTTCGAGTGTTTTAAATATTTTTACCGAAATCGTCACTTAAGTGACACTCAAAAGTAGGTGATATAAGTTTATCTATATAACTTAAGATTATCATATCTCCTAGTCCGCGTCGAAATTGGTCACGGGGGCATTTCTTAACCCAAAAAGCATCACGCGATACCGCTACATTCCAATACGGACATAGAGAAAGCAGTTTTGTCTTTATCACTTTCTCGCACTTTTACCTGATGACTAACCAGTCTATGGTGGTCATAAATATTGTGGTACCAGTAGAGGTGTAACAAATCGTCTATTCTAGGGAGATGGTACCGAATCGAGTTTGGTGATCTCATTTAATTTTCTGTAATCCACGCAAACACGCATTTTTTTTTTTAGAACAAGAAATACAGGTGAAACCCACGGTGATTCACTCTTCAATAACAACCATTCTCTAGCATTTTTCGATTTCTACACGTAAAATTTCTGTTTTCGTTGGTGTAAGTTGGTACGGTGGTGATGATAGAGAAGGATGATCCTTTGTTTCAATTCTATGCTTAGCATAGTGAGTAGTGCGCCTCTAAACGCATCCTCGTAAAAACACAGTAAATAATGTAACTGCTCATTTTTGCTTCATCAGGAAGTAAAATATCCAGCGAATTGACAGATAAGGACATTACGGGTGGAACTGCATCTTCAAATTTTTAGTTCATAAATTTCTTCTGAGTAGAAGCAAAGTGCCACGTGTCCCTATACAGAGTGTCCGAAAAGTATGAGGAATTATGGGAATTTACGTCAAGTTGGGAACAAAATACAAACGAACATTATTGGTGAGTGGGCCAAATTTGAAAAGAATCGATACACGAGAAAAATTTTATGAGAAAAGCTTGATTTTTAAATCAGCTTTGAAGCCTTGTAACTCCGTTATTTTGGATTTTTTTCAGAAAATGTTGTGGGAACTTGTAGCATTAATTTTTCAAGTAGAATATCACCTGCTCATAATTTCCGGACACCATGTATATATTTGTAATAAAAATCTTTGGGGTTTAAACACGTGTAATAAATATTAAAAAATTACAACGTTTCGCCACGCTAACACGCAGCTTTTTCAAGTAATTAATAAATAACAATTTTAGTTTCTATGCGATTTTGACCTTGAACGTGTCGCTGGACCAGAGTAACCAATAGCATTACGTATCGGTATCATGGTAATGTTGTTTTGCATATTTTGTTGTACTATTTGTTGGATATTTGGAGATCTTCTATCCTGAGGTAAAGTTAATAACGGTTTCCAAGTGTTAGGTAAACCTTTTCCATCATCTCGTTTATTAATGCAACTAGGACGTCTTTCTATCTCGATTTGTTCTCTAATGAGGCGGTTACATAAATATTTTTCTCTTCCTAGCATTCTTGTATTTTCAAAATCGATTTTATGTCCTGTTTGGTGATGATGTTCAGCTAGAGAATAAGTTAAACATCCTTTTCGGACTGCTAGTTTGTGTTCTTCTCTTCTCGCAGAAATACGTCGATTGGTTTGTCCAACGTAAGAGATGTTACATCCTCCGCAAGGAATTTCGTAAATGCCTTGATCTTCTAAAGGAATAATATCTTTAGGGGAACGGAGGAAAGACTTAACTTTATTAACAGGTACAGAAACTACTCGTATGTTGTGTTTCTTTAGAATGTTACTTATCTTCTCTGTAGTACCTTTGAAGTACGGGATTGATACAGTAAACGTACTCTTATCGTTAACTTCGTCGTCACTTCTTTGTTTCATCCTTTTTGCTTTCATAACATGATGACGTGAAAAACCATTTTGTTTAAAAGCTTGATTCAGAAGATTCATTTCTTCGTGTATATGCTCGCTGTCTGTTAGTCTAGCAGATCTAATTAATAAGGTTTTAAAACAGAATTTAAATGTTGTGGATGATGATGTGAATTAGCATGTAGGTATCTATTGGTATGAGTTTGTTTTCTATACACTGTATGTCCTAAACTTCCGTCTGGTTTCCTAATTAGTAACACGTCAAGAAAAGGTAGTTTTCCGTTAACTTCTACTTCGGTAGTAAATTTAATTTGTGGATGAATATTATTTAAATAATTTAAAAAGCTAGTAATGCTTCATTACCATGTGGCCATATGGAGAAGATATCATCAACATATCGTAACCAAAGTTCTGGTTTGTTGGAAGATTCTTGAATTGCATTTGTTTCAAAGTTATCCATAAATAAATTAGCAATTGCAGGTGAGATAGGTGATCCCATTGGTGCTCCTTTAGTTTGTTTATATTTCTTAGAGTCGTATAAGAAGTATGTGTTGGTTAAACAATGTTTAGTTAAACGAACAACATCAGGTGTTAACATATGTTTGTTTGCTAGAATATTAAGAGTCTCTTCTATTGGAACTTTAGTAAACAAGGACTCAACGTCAAAGCTGACCATGATATCTGTAGGTTTTAATTTACGACCTCTAATAATATCTATAAAATGTGTTGAATTTTTAATATAAGAACTTGAGGATTCAACAAAAGGTTGTAATATTTTAGCAACATATCCAGCTAACTTTTGTGTTGGTGAATCTATACTACTAACGATAGGTCTAAGTGGTACTCCATTTTTATGAATTTTAGGTAATCCATAAAATTTTGGACATTTAGAAGACTTTTCTCTTGGTATTAATTTCTTTATCATTATCAGTACATTCCTTAATTACAGCTTTAGTAGTTTTTTCGAGATACGTTGTAGGATCAGAGTTTATAATTTTGTAAATAGGATCTTGTAACAATGTTTCGATTTTTGATTTATAATCTTCGGTATCCATTATTACAGTTGCATTTCCTTTGTCAGCAGGTAGCACAACAATAGAATTATCTCCTTTTAGTTCCTTTAACGCTTTCAATTCCTTGTAAGTGACGTTGCGTTTCGGAAGCTTAGATTTCTTCAGAACATGAGAAACTTCTTGTCGTACCGTTTCTGCTTCAACGTTCTCAAAACACATTTTATAGATATTATTAGAGGTCGTAAATTAAAACCTAAAGATATCATGGTCAGCTTTGACGTTGAGTCCTTGTTTACTAAAGTTCCAATAGAAGAAACACATTACCATGATACCGATACGTAATGCTATTGGTTACTCTGGTCAAAATCGCATAGAAACTAAAATTGTTGTTTATTAATTACTTGAAAAAGCTGCGTGTTAGCGTGGCGAAACGTTGTAATTTTTAATATTTATTACACGTGTTTAAACCCCAAAGATTTTTATTACAGACATGTTACACGTGAAAGAATAAAGCATTCAAAAACTATTCCGGCATCTTGCATGAAATCAATACCCAGTAAGGTTGAAATTACTTCAGAGTTAGGTAACACAATAAACCTTGTACGAACAGTACGTTCTTGTAAATGACATCCACAGTTACCAATAGTACATCTCGTAGCGTATTACTTCCATCAGCTAGCCTTGCCACCATTCGATCGCGTTGAAATTGTTCATTGTTCCTGACCATATGTTATACAGAGACCTAGCTAGCAACGCTATGCTTAGCTCCACTGTCTAGAATGGCGAGACCATGAACATCATACAATCAAAATATAATATTGGCCTAGATCGAGGTGTTATTCCATTAACGCTAAATTCGCTAAAGCTCACCGATGCACTTGCCGGTTTGAACCACTTTGGACATCTTGATCGAACATAACCCGGAGTGCCGCATCCAAAACAAATTCCCGAAAACTTTGCAATATACGCACCGAGGTTTAATCTTTTCTTGTTTTGATTCCACTGGTTTCTTTTCTTCTAACCGGCGCTTCTCATTAAAACTATCTCGTAGATTATCTTCTACGGATCTGGATTTATCAAGAAGTTGAATGTTTTATTTCCTTTTGAAACTTTGTCGCGTACCTACACGGATATTTAACAAACCGTACACCATATCAAGTTGGATTGTTTTACTAACCGTATTTGGGCAAATGAGAGAGAATCTGTCGACATTTACACACGAAGACATCAGTAGGCGTTTTGAGTCTTGCTCTTGCGAAAAAGTTCTCTGTAAACTCGGTGTGGCGGTTTCTTTGGACTGAAAGTTATCTGTAAAACACCTGGCCAAGTATTTGCGGCTTGCTGTCTTTTACTCCTTGCCACCACGATGCAGCGAATCCATCCAGAAGAATTGAAAGACCCTCGAAGTGCACCTTCTTTCACAACAAAGGTTGCAGCAGCGCTTGAAATTGTTCATTGGTCATTGTTACGGTTTGATCTGTATATTTCTCAATAAGTACGAATGATTACGAGACATAAATTGTCCTAATTTATGTTCGATTATTGTAGTAGGTACCGAAAAAATTATAAGGCAGTACTTACAAAAACATTTCGTTTTCGCACTAAAATTAGGGTTTCACAAACTAGCACGAGCAAAATTTTAACAAGAGTGTAAGGCACTGATTCGAATTAAAAAAACTTATGTTATATCAACCCTTTATTTCGACAAAGAAACTCCAAATGTATTCGCTTTTTGCATGCACATAATATTTTCCTTACATACGTAAATGTAAAAATTTCTACCAGCGCTTGTATGGGATGCAACACATGCAACCTTTTAGAAGGCGATTTTGTAGTTGGTTAATGGCATTAACAGTTACTTTAAATTGCATTCACTTTCACCACCATTTTGCAAATTTTATCAATTTCGGTTCATGCACAATTACACCTTCCAGAAGTAAATGTGGCCACAAGTTGGGCGCCAGTATAACAATTTATTTTGTCAAACAAAACTATAAGGATTAATTCGAATCAATTAATGTTAATTTAAGAATTAAAAATTAAGTACATAATTAAAATAAAAAGAATACTAAAATTAACATTTAGTATTTAACCGAAATCTTAAAATTGTGTATCACAATCAAAATAAAATTAAACATTTACTAATTTTTATTTTCTTCTTTTTATTTGTTTGGCAAATGTTATAATTCAAACGAACATATATACTTAAAATTCTTTGAAGGAAGTTAAATTCTGTAAACTAAAAACTTATAGAACATTATGACAAACTGATTCATTTTAATTTTTTAAAATTTGAGTTTTCTGTTGTGTTTTCTGTAATACGTTAAACTTAAGGTGATTTAGGATTAAAGAGTGCCAAAGCATAAAACGATAGTAAAAACAAAAAGAAAATTAATAAAATAAAAGTTAAATGCCCATGGGTATCACTCATACTATCCTCATGTTGTAGGTGCATAAACTGTGGCAAATGTTTTAAAAAAAATTGACGTTTATTGCGTCATTTTAAATAAAACCCATTTTCATTTTAATTTAAGGATTAAAATTATGTACCGGGTGACCCAATAAGACTGTTCCTCGGCCATATTTCGGGAACCGTTCGTCGTATGACTTTGGTGTAAAAAAATATTAGGTAAATCGGCCATGAAGAATCGCAGGAAAATATTTTCAAGTTTTAAAAAATGACCACAGGGGCGACTGCTAAATTCTTAATTTGCATTACAATCTGCAAAAAACATAATTTTTTTTCACATTTGTAAAAGAACCAGTTTATCTATCATTTTGTAAAACAAAAGTTTAGTTATTTCAAAAACAAAGATGGCGGGGGGTGTTCAATTGTTTTTGCAATAACCTGCTTTAACTTCTTAACGGTTTGACCGATTTTAACAAATTTGGTATCGTTGAAAAGAGCATTCTTTTAAGCAATAAGAATCAACCAAAATATAGTTAATTTAGTTGAATCCTTCTCCGCCAGGGGGCTAGTTTTGACACCATGACCCAAATTAAAAAAAAAATCAAAAAAATCAAATGGAATGATATGACTTTTTCTTTATGATAAAGTAGCCAAATAACATCCAAATAGGCCAGTGAAAACCATTTTTCAAAATCTCGTTCCTAACCTCAAATATTGGGAAAATGAGAATAATGGATGTTTGAAGATCGAGGACCGCGCGGTAAATTTTCTAAAACTATTAAAAATTTAGCACAAAATGAATAAGATGTTAAAGAGACAATTGTGAGTCTAAATAGAATTCATTTAGGTATTATTTAAAAAATATATATCATCAGAACATTCATGTTGCTCCAAAGGGACTAAACGCATTTTGAACTTATTGTCACTTTAATATTACTCTCGTAATTCTAACCTTTAATTTAAAAAGTAAGCCTAAAACCTAAATAGGTATACTATATCCGAATTCGAATATGTTAGACCATCTATTTTGGAACCATTTACAAAGATTTTAGTAGGTATAATATAGTTACTTTACGGAATTCCTTTTATGAAATGGTCTGTGGTTCTAAAAAGAACCGTTTTTAATAAAACCCATAAAAGAAAAAAAGGGATCTAATGGCGACCCAGGTGTTCAAAATGGCCTCCGTTATTTTGGATGCACATCTGAAGACGCTGATGTGTTGAAAGAACAGCATTCTCAATTTCAGCTCTTGGGATGTTCAAGATGGCATTCCTGATTCTTGCAATCATATCCTCGCGGGAAGTTGGCCTTGTTGCTAAGACTATATCCTTAATTCTTCCCCAGAGATAAAAATCAAGGCAGGTTAAATCGGGAGACCTTGAAATATTTAATAAGTTTTAATATGTGCGCAATTATAAACAGAATCATTCCAAAATGCAACATCCAAAGATTCTTGTGTTAAATACTGAAGCAATTTTACGGCGAATAACATTACAAAAACTTGCCTTGGAGGCCAAGGGAACAGGCTTCCTCTTCCGATCCAACGGTCAGGGAAGGTGGCATCTAAATACTGGCGAACAGCAAGGGCATAATGGGCGGGACAACCATCATGCTGGAAAAACATATTTTGGCGGACGTCCAGCGGAATATCATCCATTAAAATTGGAAGAACATTTTCTAAGAAATGTAGGTATGTTCGACCATTTAATGCTCCGTCCAAAATAAACGGACCAACAACCCGCCCTCCAATTATCCCACACCAAACATTTACACTATTTTTCCTTGATGCTGGACTTCTCCAAACCAGCGCGGATTATTTCGGGCCCAAAAGCGCATTATGTAAGTTCAATTGCCCATTACTACCGAAAGTGGCTTCGTCAGTCCACAACACATTTGACAGAAATTGAGGATTTTCTGCTACCATGTTTAATAGCCAGTGGCAAAAATCTATCCTTCGGTCAAAATCCGGAGGAGTAAGGCCTTGGTGTAAGTTGATATGGTAGGGGTGTAGCCTAAAATAGCAAAAATGTAAAAAAAAAATGGGGGTTTATAATTTGAGTGTAAAATAGATTAAACTTTATAAAAGAGGTATACCTCTTACATACCTCTGGGTTTGAATAATGCGATGAACCGTACTTTGAGGAATACCCAAGTCTCGAGAAATTTCTCTAGTACTAATTTGGGGATTGATTTCTATAGATGCCAGGATATTAATAACATTTTGTTCGTTATTTTGCCTATTTCTCACGACAGGTCTACGGATGCTACCGTTGTTAACAGGCGCTGGGCTAAACGCACAAACACGCGGCGATGGTATCGCGGTCGATTCGGATAGCGCAAATAGAAGGTGCGAGCAGCGATAATCCCATTTTGAAAACATTCAAAATAGATCGCCAGCATATTAAATGCTTCTTGGTTAGAAATCGGCATTTTAAAAGATTACAAATTCAAAAACTGCACTTTCTGAATGTATCGTGTTCCATTTGTTTAATTTTCCAAGGCCTAAAGTGTTGGTGCTTTTACTTTACTTTAAAACCAAGCCAAGACTTACCTTGTTTTTCATTATTGCGATTAAAAAGTTATACCTTATACTTTTTAATTTTCAAATATATTATATTTTTGGCAAAGATGAACTGAACTACCTACCTATCTTTCTTTTTCCAAGACCACACCATATTGCAAAAAAAAACAGCTTAAAACTTTACGCAAAGTACTAGATTTGGGGCATCAAATTTTACAAAGAATCTTTGTAAATGGTTCCAAAATATATGGTCTAACATATTCGAATTCGGATATAGTATACCTATTTAGGTTTTTGGCTTACTTTTTAAATTAAAGGTTAGAATTACGAGTAATATTAAAGTTCAAAATGCGTTTAGTCCCTTTGGAGCAACATGAATGTTCTGATGATATATATTTTTAAATAATACCTAAATAAATTCTATTTAGACTCACAATTGTCTCTTTAACATCTTATTCATTTTGTGCTAAATTTTTAATAGTTTTAGAAAATTTACCGCGCGGTCCTCGATCTTCAAACATCCATTATTCTCATTTTCCCAATATTTGAGGTTAGGAACGAGATTTTGAAAAATGGTTTTTACTGGCCTATTTGGATGTTATTTGGCTACTTTATCATAAAGAAAAAGTCATATCATTCCATTTGATATTTTTTTTTAATTTGGGTCATGGTGTCAAAACTAGCCCCCTGGCGGAGAAGGATTAACTAAATTAACTATTTTTATTGCTTAAGGAATGCTCTTTTCAACGATACCAAATTTGTTAAAATCGGTCAAAACGTTAAGAAGTTAAAGCAGGTTATTGCAAAAACAATTGAACACCCCCGCCATCTTTGTTTTTGAAATAACTGAACTTTTGTTTTACAAAAATGATAGATAAACTGGTTCTCTTTACAAATGTGAAAAATGTTTTGAAAAATGCAATTTAAAAATTTAAGATAGCAGTTACGCCCTTTGGTGGTCATTTTTAAATCTTGAAAATATTTTTCTGCGATTCTTCATGGCCGATTTACTTAATATTTTTTTACACCAAAGTCATACGACGAACGGTTCCCGAGATATGGCTGAGGAACAGTCTTATTGGGTCACCCGGTACATAATTAAAATGAAAAATTAATATGTACAAAAATAAATGAGTTAACATTAATTAAATGTCATTTTTTCGAATTTTCAAAAAATTAGTTTAAGGGATAATTTAAAAAAATATCAAAATAAAACATTCATTGTTGTCATTGGGTTTTTGTTGAAATTTCTTAATTTCCTAGATAGCCAATTCAAGGTACCACGTTAAACTTACACAATTCATTCAGTTAAAAACTTGGGAAAGTGACAGAGTATGTATCGATAGTAAAACAAACAAGGATATTAATTAAATATTTCTTCAGGTGTAGATGCGGTTTTGTTAAATTTGCCTCGATTATCAATTATTTACTTAAATTGTGTCCCAATCGTAAATGCATAAATTGCGACAAATGCTTAAAAAATTAATGTTTATTGAAACCAAACTCGAGTTCTCTTACTCCTGAAGAGTCCCAAAAGGACGAAACAGCTGTCCGGTGATTCTCGGTGTTTGTTTGCTATTATACAACCTCCTGCGAAATTTACAGCAGGCGATTCGAGATTTTAATTTTTGCTGACACTTAGTTGGCTTATAATTATCGAAGGATCAACTTATGTAACTGCTTTTACATATCTGTCGACAAAGTAAGTAAGTACCACTGTCATTTATTTCTTCAATATTTAATCAGTTCGCAGAATATTTTTTGTTTGATTTAAGTGCACTAGATTAATTAAATACCTAAACGTTATTTTGAAAATTTTCAGCGATGTTTTAATGTTGATCCATCCCTAAACACAACGCCCTATCCTTTGCAATTGATTTATCTACATTGTGTACAACAGTTTTATTACCGATGGAGGATTAAATGTGAAATTTACCGTATAGCTGTAATTTTTACTAGAATAAACGAGGTAAACTTTTTAGGTTATGACTTCAAAATAAATTTGTTCAACCTCTTTATCAGATGAGTAGGTAACTAAAATCATTTCTTCGTTTAATATTAATTAGAAGTTTGATGACTAGTTGAAAATATCCTCCTTGTTACAAATTTTTTTTCCGTCGATTCTTGCACTACTAGATAATAAATCACTAGTTGTTATTGGGTCGTAATCCATTGGCACTAATTCTATTGAAGGCCTAACGTTGTTAGGGATCTACGGAAAAAAAGTTTGATGACGTAACAGTATGACCACATGAGCGATTGTAGAGCTACCTTAAGAAAGATTGAACTATATAGCATTAGTAAGTATATTTAGAGTGAGTTAAAAATTTTTTTGATACGTAGTCAGTTTATAGACGATGGAATTGATGACACAAATATTATTTGGTATTTACTGGCCGTAGCGGGGAGTGTACTACGAAAACAACGAATGCTTACTACCAGTATAAGAACATCGACTTGGCCCGGAACTTTAATCCGTACGTCGTATTTGTGGTGGCACTTTTTGCGCTTGCCAAGGACAATTTAAATGGACCTGACTGTTTTTGTGCGACGATTTCAATCCGCTACTCATCGTAATTTGGCCTACCCACCTTTCTGTCTTAATTGCCGCTTTAAGTTTTGTTTTAATAATCAGTTACGGGTTTGTTCGTTTATTTTTCTTTCGCTTTTTACTGTTAGCAAGTGAAGTTAAGATTACTGATTTGAACATCAAAAGTTCTGCTATGGGTGATATTCATTCATTCGCTTCAACTGGGTGCTGATTGTATTAATTTTGCTGAAGATTTTAGTTGGGGTTATCACTTTGGCCGTTAAGGATAAATTGAGGTAGGAAAACGTTTAATAATAAATACATTTATTGATGCTTTGTTTGTTCAATGCTGATTGTTGTTTGCAGTTTTTAAACCCAGTAGAAACGTATGAAAAATAAAAAAGAAAGATAAGCGGCATTTTATATTCAAAAATTAAAGCACTTCAGCTTTCGTTAAATAGGAAAATGTTTCTGATTAAAAACAAACGTTTTATAATATTATTATCTTTCTTCTTTTCTTCTCTTGTCAAATCTAGTATGAAATTTGATAAATAATAATAATAATAATAATAAAAATAAAAAATAAAATTTCAGAATCTGAAGCCAGCTTGACAATTAAACAAACCCAAAATTGGAAAGCTCCTGGGCTTGATAAAATACAAAATTTCTGGCTCAAACAATTCACATCTTGTCACAACGAGCCAGGTCAACAATTCGATCGGTTAATGGCCTAACCCTCCATGCATTCCTAACCTCTGAAATAACTTACACGAAGCCTAAAAGTAAATCCTCAAAATTACCGCCCGATTACACGCCTTCCACACTCTACAAAATTCTTACTTCTGTAATTGCATACAAGATTTACACTAATCTATCGGACAACGAAGTTCTCACAGAAGAAGGAAATAATGCAAGAGAGGTTGCCGAAGTACCAAAGAGCAGGTAATCATAGACGGTCAGTCCCATCACAAACACCGCAACATCTTCATAGCCTGGATTGACTACAAGAAAACATTTGATTATGTACCTCAATCGTGGCTTATTAAAGTTATTGACACTAGTTTAATCTTGTTTCTGGTAGAATGCATGCCCAGATGGCAAACGATTCTCAGCTTATCAATAGGCCAGCAAACAATCAACACAGATCCGATAGAAATTCGTAGAGGCATATTCTAAGGGAATAGCTTGAGTTCACTCTAGTTTTGTCTTGCACTTAACTTCTAAATCGTTCAGGTTTTAGCTATCAAGTTAAATCCAACAACAGCTTCAAAATTTCACCCCTGTTCTACATGGACGATCTCAAACTGTATGCGCCAAATAAAAAACATCCTCAGAGTTTACTCGAAATTACCCAAGATTTCAATAAATCCATCTGCATGGAGTTTGAATTTAAAATCTGTCGTACTTCATGTTAAGGCAGGAAAAATTTAGGCACCAAACTTTTAGACCTTTCAAAAATTCCTTCACTACCCACAAACAGTTCATGGTATTTCTGAATGCACCAACTCCTCCAGATAAAAACCACAAAGATCAAGAAATCGATTCAAAATAGTTACACATCTAGGGTCTTAGAAATCCATAAATCGCAACTCAACTTGCGCAATAAATTCACAGCAATCAATACATGGGCTTACTTACTCTTTCGGTGTAATAAACTAGTCCCAAACAAATCTTGCAGCTCTAGAAAAACACGTACAATTCTCACAAAATTCCGCATGCACCACCCAAAATCTTCCGTCGCTCGACTCTACCTTCCGAGAAAACATGGGGGTAGAGGTCTAGTCAATCTGCAAACACTCTGCAACAGACAAATTTTAAATCTCCGGGACTACTTCTTAAACCAAAAGCGATAGCCCACTTCATTTGGCCACCACCCAGACGGATCTAAAATACACCCTAATAATCTTGGTAAGGTGAACCCGCCGTAAATCATAATTACTACAGTACGAAAGAGACAGAAAATGTGAGACCAGAAGTTACTCTACGGTACATTTGTCAAATTTCTACAGTTAGAACAGGTTCATGCTGATGCGTAACTTTGGTGGCTCAGAGGTAGTGACCTATTTGGTGAGCCTGAAGGTTTCATGTTCGCCACACAAACTACTCCCCAAAATCATCATAGGCGAGAACATTGTAGATAACTGTCGGATGTTCACAACCAGGTGAAACAATTCTCCACTAATAGCTTGCCCTAAATTCTAATCTTGCCACATCAGCAGCTTCATACTACAAATACCCTCCGAACCCTGTTCGAAACAGTCAGTTCAAGCTCTACTGGGACAGATCAATCATCACAGACCGAACAATCACTTGCAACAGACCAAACATCGTCTTGGTGAACAATTTGTGAGAAACAGCATTTCTAATAGACATTTCGATCCCGCTAGACGAAAAATCTCATCGCTAGACGAAAATCTCATCAAAGTGGAGAAGGAAAAAAATGCGAAGTACACCGATCTTACCTACGAAATTTCAGACATGTGGCACAGGAAAACAATTAAAGTTATCCCTATTATTCAGTCCACAAATAGACTAATTTCGATCAACATGGCAAATACTTGCAGCAAGCTTCTAAAGGGCCACTATTCTTGAAATATGTCGCATTGTTCGAAAATTCCTTAACACCACGGAAACAAATACTAAAGTTCACTAATGAGCCAACAGCATGATTGTAATCACCGATAAATCCGAGAAAAACCAGAAAAAAATTAGCTAATAATATATTTATTTTGGTTTCAAAAATAATCTTAACAAGTTTAACTCGACCTTTGTTTTTATTATTGAATAAAATTTTTATTTATTTACTTAAATTTTTGTGATAGATTTATTTATTGCATTAAACATTTCCATACGAAGGTTAAGGCACTTCAGCTTCTCTGTTAGATTATAATCAAAATTAAAATGAGTAAAATTGTCAACAAAGTTAAATAGAAAAATTTATCCGAGTAGAAACCAAGATCTGTTAACAAATTACTATCTATGGTTTTTTCTTGATTTGTCAAAACTGGTACGTCATTTGATAATTAATACTTGTTTTGTGGTTCATGAAATAATCTCAACAAATATAATTGGACCTGGTTTTATAATTTGATAAAATTTTTTGTACTAAAACTTTTTCCCCAGGAGACCTGCACCGCAGCAAACCTGGGGTCTGAGCTCGGCAGTTGTCAAGGGGACCACTGTTATTAAAAACCCCTTACATTGCACTACCGACATTGAGTTGGCGATACGAGGGGCTCTGCCAAGCTGGATGATTGTCACTCTGTAAGCTGGCAGTAGCTACAAAATGGCCATTACAACTTTACGTAAAGCCTCGGATGTATCAGAGGGTAGGGCTTCCTATGGTGCAAGACATCAGCCCTAATAACGACCCCAAGCTCGGTCGCCTTAGCCCTCCACCAAAAAAAATAGTTTTTGACGTTTGCACACGAAAGAGAACAGCTAGCACAGGCTAGCACAATTTTGCGCAACGATAGCACACTTTTAATAACGGGGTTATTCAGATTTGAATCTGGGGAGCTAAGATGACCCCTCCCTACAAAAAATATCAAATTTTTTATGTTTGCCCTGAAGGAGTGTAGCTAGCACAACTTTGCTCCACGCTAGCATATCTGTAATAACGGAGTATCTCCACAACCTGTCTGAGATAAAGTGGTTAAATATGGAAACGTGTAGAAAAACTTCATTCTGATTGTCTATATCAGAACATCATTTTACGAGAAACTCAACCAGATCTGTTTAACAAAGTCAAATTACGTACATGACGTACACACCATTAATATTAGATTTAAGGGTACCCTGACACCACCTCAGCACATAACTGAGTTTTTCAAGAACTGCTACTCGTGCCAAATTTGTAAGGTGTACAGTAACACTAAAAAAAATTCCTTTAAAGATTTGCCTATAAATTTGTTCAGGAAGAAGATTGCCGCAACATATACGCAACTATTAATGTTAAATAAGTTTACATACTACAGATTGAAAATCTATCTTTTTTTTAATATATAGTAAATAATTATTGTATTAATTATGCTTACTTTTGTATTAAGGCATGTATAATTTTTTATTTATTGATGTTTTGTCAAGGTTAAGTGGAAGAACAGTGTTACATTAAGTAGACTGAACTTCGCCTTGAGATTTCTCTCAAAGTTTGAGAAATAAAGACTGTCCTTTCTAATTCAGAGGAAATTGTATGGCTTAATTGGAGATCCCAAACAAGTTAAAAAGTTAAGACAGGCTATTATTTAAAACAGTAAGTGCAGCAGAAGCAAATAAACTATTGAAAACTAATAGGTTAGGCGACTTTGAAGTGGAGGTTACCCCCTCACGCCATCTTAAATTTCTATAAAGTGTGATCTATTGTAAAGACCTTTTTTTGCAGAATTTGGAAAACTTGTTGAGGATAGTTGCCACGACCATTCCTCGTAGTGAGTGAATTTCAATGCCCATAATCATTTATGGGGCTGGGTTACCGTTAATGCCGCCGGTCACCGAATGGAACATGTCGTTAACGATATTAACCTCGTCGTATTCAACAACGGCTCTCTAACATACACGATGTTGAGATCCGCTAACTTCTTATTATAGATCTATCGTTTGCGTCAGACATTGCCCGTAAGATCGCATGGACTACACTAGAGTACCTTACGACAGCGATCATTTCACTATAGCTTTGTTACTTGGCCTCCCAAGGGTACCCCCAGAAGATGGCTATTAGAACGGGCTGACTGGAAAATTTTTAAATCGTCGCTGGTCATACGGATTTACCAGCCACTACTTCAAAGGAAGTACCTTTATGTTTGGACAACCAACAAAATGATCTAGCTATCAACGTTCCATTCCGCAAGAATTTCTGAAGGAAGGTTTTCTATCCTAAAAGAACCTCTATTTGCCATGTATAATAAAATATGGAACGAGGGTACGTATCCCGAACGCATGGAAAGAGGGCGTGGTCGTCATGATCCATAAGTTTAACTTCGTCTAGGTAAAGGATCCTTGAAAACTGTTGGCCTCAGGATCATGAGACACTCGAACCGAATTTAACTTGCTGTCTAGGTAAAATCGGCTTAAAAAAATTGACTTTAGACCATCTCGTTTATCTAAAACCTGAAGATATTAGACAACACTGGTCGACTTTAGAACACGCAGTCGCGGTGTTCTTTGAAAAGTCGTACGATACCGACATGGCGATACGCAAACTTCACGACTCGAGGTCTAAAGGAAAATGTCCTAAAATTTGTTTGTTCTTTCTGAACGTAGAAGTTTTAGAGTGCGAGTCGGTGAATGTGCTTTCTAGTAAAAAATCCTGTAGAACGAAGTTCCGCAGTGGTCTACGCTCAGGGTGACTCTTTTTGCGATTGCTGGCAATGAATAACAGCATCAGTAAATGCATCTATTTAAAAGTGTCTATATGTAGACGATCTAGCCATCTTTTTCTTGGAACCTAAAATGCGAACAATAGTTAATTAATTACAAAACGCTGTAAACACTATTCTTCAAAATGCTGAAGCAATGTGTTTTTATTTTTCCTCACAAAAGACACAGTGTCTTCAATTTTTTTCGCTTGAGAAAACCGCACTACGGTCCGTTGCTTTACATAAACCAAACTGCAATCACCTGCAAAGAAAATGTTAGATTTTTGGGAGTTATTTTGGATTCAAAACTTACATGGAAGCCTCACATTACAGATCTCGTACAAAGATGTAAACCCTTTCTCAATGTACTAAGAGCGGTTTCGGGGACTAGGTTCGGAGGGGAAACCGAAAAGTTGCTGGAGATCTGCCGATCGGTGGTTTTATCAAAAATCGATTACAAATGCGTCGCGTATTCTTCCACCCGTAAAACGACACTTGCGCTGTTGGACCCTACAAAACACGGCTATAAGATGTTGTCTAGGCGCTTTCCGCACCAGTCTTGCAGTAAGCTTACATAGTGAAGCCGGAATCTCACCTCTAAGAATAAAACGAGAATATTTAATTACCAACTACACCATTAACATAAGATCCCAGCCTAATCATCGGAACTTCTCAGTCCTATTTTCAGGTACGAACAAATATTTAGAAAGACCCACTATTTCACGACCGGCCGGCGTACGAGTTCAAGAAGCGTTAAATGAGCTAAGACTTACTTTACCCCCACTAACGCCGATAGTTCCAACCGAATATCCACCGTGAACTTGGTAGAACCTTTAATCTTACTGAATTTAAACTGTCTTCCCAAGAACAACATGTCACTTGTCGAATACTGAGACGCCTATAATATCATCTTGGATACCTATAGAGAATCGGTTGTTGTGTATACCGACGTGGGCAAAAATAATTATGGAGTAGGAGCAGCCATCGTGGTGGACGGAAAATCGTACGCTTAGTCATTGCCCTTAGACGCTACAATACATTTTGACGTAGCAATATGGCAGGCACTTAAATTTTGTGATCTGTCAACCTCAAGCAACTTTTTAATAGCCTCCGACTCTATAAATGTCCTAAATGACTTTTGTAAAGTATGCTACCGAGTGACTAATAGTTTATTCCGTTAAAAAGACGTGCAGATAATGTCTTTTAAAAATTACACATATTAACGTTCGTTCTTCTTATACTGCACTTTTGATGATGTAAAAATCAAAATTAAGGGAGGAGTGCGATATTTTAAGTATCCACGGAAACATGGGGTTTATTCTGGGATTGTATATACAGGGTCACTGGTAATTGGATACATTCCTTTGGAGATCTGATAGAACAAGAGGTAAGGAGTAAATTTAACCTGAATATGTATTATACAAAAACTCAATGGATTTTGAGATATTTCGATTTTCAATTTTTCTTAAAAAGTTGATGTTAATATGTTAAAGTGTAATTTTCAAAAATGTACGCCAACTTTGTGGAACTTTTTTGATGGAATACTTGCCCAACACTATGGTCTTCCGTATGGAATAAAAAATATCTCTTTAGCATTTCCATCATGTGATAATTTCAAAGAAAAACTTGTACAAAAGCTTTATCGACTCACGTGTTGTTTTAAGCATTAAAACCATCGCTTAGATGGCGCCGTGCACTTTAACGCACACTAGTCTTTACAGTTAACTTTGGCGGTAAACTTGACAGGTAGAATATGACGTTTTACTCGTATAACTTTTTGACAGTCTTAGGTTCATATTTGAAGATTCTTTGTTATAACTAGTTGTATTAAGTTCTTTAAGTTCGGTTTTGCAGATTTTCGTTGTTGTTATTTAACTGAAATGGCCGCTTATAGCAATGCAGAATACGCCGACATCTTATTTGTACACGGATATTGCGATGGGAATGCTGCAGAAGCTCGTCGGGAATATGAACGTCGCGTCGCTTCCAAACCGTCGCACTCCGAATGTTCGTGTATTTAGTACGACATATCGAAATGTCGCAGAAAATGGTTCAGTGAAACGTCGGCGCGTGTATCAACCAGATGATGAGGAAGAAATATTAATCCATTTTGAGGATAACCCAGGCACTTCAACTCCTAAAGTGGCGCGGCAAACTGGTGCGTCACAATGGAAAGTCTGGTCTACGATACGCGGAGTTGGATGCCATCCTTACCATTATACTCCTGTTCAGGGCTTAGATGAAGGTGATCCTGGAAGGAGATTAGAATTCTGCCGCTTTATGTTAAATTCATTCAGATGCAGAGGATGAAAACTTCTTAACCAACATTTTATGGACGGACGAATCTAAATTTAATCGCGAGGGCAACCAATTGGGCGGAAGAAAATCCACATTTAATAAGGGAAACTAGTTTCCAAAGGAAGTTTTCAGAAAATGTATGGATGGGAGTTGTTGGCCGCTATTTAATAGGGCCTTACTTTTTACCTCAACATTTAAACGGAGATCTATGAAGATTTTCTAGAAAATCACCTGCAGGAGCTTCTAGAAGATGTTCCTTTAGCCGCCAGAGCGCAAATGATTTTTCAGCACGACGGTTGTCCAGCGCATTATAGGCTGACGGTACGGAATTTGCTGAATGAACGTTTCCCTAACCGTTGGATTGGAAGAGCAGGCCCAATAGTTTGGCCAGCGCGAAGTCCAGATTTCACTCCTCTGGATTACTTTGTATGGGGTCGTATGAAAGATATATAGTATACGCAACCCCAGTCAAGACAGGATAGTCGACGCTGCCGCATCCATACGGAATACATTGACCACCAGAGTGGCAAAACAGGAATAAGAAGACGCTGCCGTGCGTGTATACGTAATAGGGGCTCCCATTTTGAACAAGATTTATAAAAATTAATGTACTTATTGTTAATTTAATTTACAGCTGACTTCTATGTATAAGGTCTAATGGTGGACAGCAGTTAAATAAATTCCGTCGACTGCTTCATTTTTACTATTTTTTTTTGGAACTGTTAAGGGTTTGTTGTAAGATTCGCAGCTTGTTCGATAGCTATTGCAACAAGGAAGTTTTAACACAATTTGTACGCAAGAAGCGTTGAGAATTATTTGAAAAACCTCAAAGAATTATCACATCTGATTTTGAAAAATTATTTTGTACAAGTTTTTCTTTGAAATTATCACATGATGGAAATGCTTAGGGATATTTTTATTCCATACGGAAGACCATAGTGTTGAGCAAGTATTCCATCAAAAAGTTCTACAAAGTTAGCGTAAATTTTTTGAAAAATTACATCTTAACATATTAACATCAACTTTTTAAGAAAAATTGAAAATCGAAATATCTCAAAATCCATTGAGTTTTGTATAATACATATTAGGTTATATTTACTCCTTACCTCTTGTTCTATCAGATCTCCAAAAGAATGTATCTAATTACCAGTGACCCTATATAGACAACTTTAATTTTTATTACGTTGCTAGAAACGGTAGAGGTGGTGTGTTGGAGTTTATGCTAAGAGTTCCATCCAATATTTGTGTTAATCTGCAAGAAGTAATTGAAGGCCTAGAACAACTGTGGATTAAATTTAATATTAACAATAAAACTTTCAATTTAGGCATAATATATCGCCCTAATCATAATTTAAATGACTTTTTTAATAAATTTGATGAAACTCTTGCAATGGTTATGCCTTTCTCAGATGAGGTTTTTTGCATTGGCAATTTTAACATTGATTGTTTAAAATCGATTCTTCTGTATTTAAAGTTTACAAGAAATTCTAGATTTTTATCATTTGAAACAAATAATTGTAGAACCTACTAGAATTACAGATTTTTCTGCAACGTTAATAGACCTTATAATATGTTTTAGATTCTGCGGTAGCAAATGCTGGGCTCTTTATCTACTGCAGCATCCCATTCTATAAACAATCTGATATCTCAGTTACTCGTACATATCGTAATAAAAAAGACATTTGGTTCGCTTTAAAAAAAGTTAATAATTTTAATAAGCAAGCTACATTAGGGCTTTCGACAGGTGTCCTGAAACTATTGAATCTACACTTTCCTCTGTTCAATTGTCTAATGATCCGATCCAGAACTTATACATTTTATATCAACAATCTTCATCTTAATGTATCACAACCACTAACTTTTTAAGAAATTACGGAACTTGAGGTTGAAAATGAGTTGAAAACAATTTTATCTAGCGCCGGTGACTTTGATGGTATTACATTGCATATGATTAAGTTGTGTTGTCCGTTTATTTTACACTAATTACACCATATTTTTAACTCAGTTATTTCATCTGGGTTTGTTTCGTCATCTTGAAAAATTGCTAAAATTACACCAATTCCAAGTAAAAAACCAGGTGCTTCAGAAATTAAAGATTTTAAATTTAAAATCAGTATTCTGCCGGTTATCTCAAAAATAATAGAAAAACTGCTTTGTGAGCAGTTGCTGTACCACTTGAATCATTTAAAATTCTTAAGTGATTACCAATCTGGATTTCGCTCCAGATTTGACTGCACTGGGGTACTTCTAGGGGCCACTGATAACATCTTTAGAGCTGTTGATGCTTGGAACTTGGCTGCTAGTAATGATTGACTATTCTAAGGCGTTTGATACTATTAATCATAAATTACTTATAGCAATCTTACACTTTATTGGTATATAGATAAAAAGCAATTAAATTATTAACGAGCTATATGACACGCAGAAAACAAATAGTTTGTTTTACCAATGCTTCATCCAGTTTGTTATATGTTATTTTTGGAGTGCCTCAGGAATCGATACTAGGGCCAATATTTTTACAACATTTATACTATTAACATGTTCACTTGTGTTCAACATTGTAAGATATACACATACGCGGATGATACTATTTAGAACCATTAAAGCTGATCACTACAATGGAGATATCATAAAACTAGATAAAGGTTTTTAAGAAGTTTACAACTCTTCTAAAAACATCAACTCTTTATTAATACTAGTAAATGTTCAGCCTCTTTTGGTAGAAAATCAAACCTTGTAGTTATTGCTGAAAACCTTGTTTTATGTATCAATAATTTTCAGATTCCTATTTCACACAGTGTTAAAACTTAGGGCTTATAATTGATGAAGATTTAAAATTTACACAACATATTAATTCGCTAGTGAGAAGATCTTATTCAACTTTAAAGATGTTATACACCAATCGCTCCATTTTAAATGAATATACAAAAAAGATACTTCGCGATTATCTAATTTTATCTATTTTTAACCATTGTGACGTTTTTTATAGAAATTGTATCAGCTATACCGATAAACTAGTCCAGAATAGATGCTTGCGATTTATATATGGTATTAGGCGTCGCTAACATTTTTCGGATATCCTTGAAAGAGCCGGTTGGATGAGCATGGTACAGCGAATGTTTGTACATGCTATGTGTTTTACCATAAATTATTATTAATTAAAACTCCACCATACCTCTATAACAAATTACATTTAGAAGCGACGTGCACAATGTAAACATAAGAAGAAAAGATATATATGAAGTAAGCTTTCGCGGCTGTTGTCACTAAGATTATTATCTTCGGGTTGAGCCGTGTTCATCCTTATTCCTACATTCATACATTAGACGCCTCTACGGGAGGATATCTACCAGAAAACCAGGAAACTGGATAAGCATGGAAGAGGAAGAATCAACTGCTATCCTCATTAGCATATCTTCGACGATGCCGAGACCAGAGGTGACTTCCTACTTTTGCAAAGATTCTTCATCATATCGCAACAAATCGTGCAAGAAGAATCATCGAACGTATTGAGAAGGCACTCACTCGAGAAAGAGTACGTTATACTTACCATCAACTATATATAACGTCAACAAAACTATACCAGCTGCATCTACAACTGAGCAGCATACTGGATAAAGAAACATGAAACACCATAGATCGCATCAGCTACGAACATGGGGAATACCACCTACAATCAACCACTAACAGGTATATCAAGAAGTTTGTGAAATTAAGTACCAAGCACCAGCAAACTAGCTATAAATTGGACGAAAACAAAATAGTTGTAAACTTGTCGGACTACCCACTCACCGAAGACTGCATATCAATTTTGTCAAAAGGGATGAACTACGCCATTGCTCAAACAAGATACCCACAAGAGATAATAGCAGAAGTGGAAAGTGTCATCAAAAGCTTCCAGTTGAAGAAGCAGAGAAATACATACGAGACTTGCCGGATTTTACAACGTTCCAAAGCTCCACGTAGGAACATCACTCGCGCAGAAGAAATTGCATTAAAGAACTCAGAAGCAATCAAGAAATCATGGTGACACGCGCAGATAAAAGCAACGCTACAGTAATCATGAACACCGAAACTACAAAATGAAAATCAAATTGCTACTGGATCCACAACTTTACACCAAGTTAAAGGAGATCCAACCAACAAAATTGAAAAACAAACGAGCCGCAATCAAACATTCAGCTATACCAGTCGATCAACATCGTCAACTGTTATCTTCAGGACCAGACCACCTAGACTATACGGATTACCAAAATTCACAAATTTGGTAACCCCTAAGGCCAAATGTTAGCACATGTGGATCTCCAACTTATGAACTGGCCCGTTACGTGGCTAAGTTTCTACAACCGTACGTGGGAAGAACTGAATCTTTTGTGAAGAACTCCGAACACTTCGTCGAATTACTGATGACTCTGGAAGTAACCAATGACGATATACTAGTTAGTTTTGATGTAGAATCGCTATTCACTAACGTACCAGTCGACGATACACATAACATCATAAAACAACTGTGCACAACCCATGGGTTAGAGAAGACATACCAGAGCTAGCAAGAATATGTCTGAATACAACTTATTTTCTATGGAACGGAGATTTCTACGAACAAAAATCAGGTGCAGCCATGGGATCACCATTATCACCGGTTATTGCGAATATCTTTATGGAAGCATTCGAGCAAGAAGCCATTCAATCCAGCGAAAAGAAACCGAAATGCTGGTTCAGATACGTGGACGATACCTTTGTCATATGGCCTCATGGGAAAGAAGCACTTACTGTATTTCTTAACCACCTCAACACTCAGCACGAAAGATCAAGTTTACCATGGAGACAGAAGAGAATAAGGAGCTTCCTTCCTGGATGTTCTAGTGAAACGAGGGGATAACAACAAGTTGGCTCATAGTGTATATCGTAAAAGACACACACCGACCGATACCTCCATGCCCACATCACACAGCAGAAGCGGTCTCTAATCAAAACTTTATTGCATAGAGCTAACAAGATTCTGACAAGGTTCACAAGGCAGAAGAACTTCGACACGTCCAACAAGCCCTAATGAAGAACGGCTATACCAGAAAGAAGTAAGAGCCGCCTGTCGCAGGAAATCCGAAAAAGAGAAGGAACAGCTCACCACCTACGCTCGTTTGCCATTCATTGCTGGAGTAACTGACAAATTAAGAAAATCATTGGAGAGAAGAATATCGGTGTCAGGTTTGGAACGGTTAGAAAAATCCAGCAACTACTACCTTCTAATAAAGATAACCTGCCGAAACTCTCAACAAAGGGTCTACCAAATTGACTGTTCATGTGGAAAGGTCTACATTGGTCAAACCGGACGCAACATAAAATGTAGATTAAAAGAACATCACCGAGACGCCAAGTCCAGAGCGGTAGATAAATCAGCAATCACAGAACATCTACACGAAAAAGAAAACACATCATCAACTTCGAGGAAGCTAAAGTTCTATCAGGACTAACAACTACTATCCAAGGATAATCAGAGAATCCTTAGAAATTATGAAAAATAAAAATAACTTCAATCGAAAAGATGGTTACCGATTAAGCAACACGTGGAAACTAACTCTTCAGAGTAACTTCTGAAGAAGTCTAACTGCCATTGTTAGCGAAACGTCAGAAACAGAGAACGTAGGAAGGAAGGACGAACACGGCTCAACCCGGAAGATAATAATCTTAAAGAAAAGATCTACTTGATTTGCCGAGATTCATCTTGAAACTTTTACAAAATCTTTCTCTTATGACATTTGCATGTCTTATAATAACTTAAAGCCTGATAACTTAAAAGCTATGTTCTGTTGCAGTTTTTAAAAAACATCTAAAATTTCAATTCTTGACCGTCAATTGCAGTGATAAACCTGGGTACATTTGTTCGTGTTACTCTTTAAAGTGTATTCTAAACTTTAGTGCTTGTACTGATCGTGTTAGAGTGTCCCTTTGCCAGTTTTCTTTCTCTATGTTTTGTATTAATGATGGGTGTAACAACTTTAATATCAGATGGCTGCTTCTGCTGCCAATTTGTGAATTACATCCGATTGAAGCTGATTACAGTTTTAAACTATTTTAAGGTGTTCGTACTTTTAATAAAATACATGTTATAATTTTTCTTCCTTTATTTTGTCTAAATTATTATACATAAAACATATATTAAAAAAATGTTTTAATAAGTTAAAAGTCAAATTTGCCTTAATTCTACAAAAATTCGATTTATTCGATTAATAAACGCGAGGGTCATGTTTATTTTACTATCGATTAATTTTTATGCAGACATTTTGTTATGCTACAAAGTTCCCACCCATCACAGTACTTTTAGTATGTTAATAAAGATAACTTTCGCTACAAAATGTGCCAAAATTGACTTCTACATTAATTATTTCCACTATTTGTCAATTGTCTGTACAATTTCGTTGAGTCTTAGTGTCTTTATTGTTTGTTGATAACCATAGAAAGATGATAATATCAAATTCGCTGTTGCATGTCGTGCAGCTAAACCCGAATGACGTTCAACTCACGCAGTCGTCATTAATTAAATAAATAAAGATAGTGCCATTTGCTTCGAGAGATAAGGAAACATGCATATAATTTTTAATATATTGTATAGTTTTCGAATTTTGCGTACTGAATATATTTTGATAAAAGACAAATGCAATTACCACCATATCAAA